>JAEAOA010000931.1:67500-125000 GCA_016746295.1 Potamilus streckersoni | reverse complement strand
CCAAAATGATCTAAATACCACAAAAATGCAAAACATATATAGGCTGACGTCTATTTTTTTTAAGGCTACGCAATCTACTCACACTGCCTTCGCGATCGACGTACTGTGCACCTCTGTGTTAATCTAAATTCTAAACATTTTCCCCATAGGTATTGTTACCATATACCTTCATACATGAGGTTAGATACTTTGTACTTGTTAATAATTCGCAGGCATTCAAAAAAAAAAAAAAATAAGAGAGTGAGTCGGAGAATATGAAATAACAGCGGTATTTTCATCGTCCGCGTGAATAGTACAAAAGATATTATAAATGGCTACTTTATTTGCTTGCCTAAAATTCCAAGGTTCGGAGATACGCTCACAGAAATTACTTATTAACTTATGTTCATTGATGTGCGTGAAAAATTCATACCTTTGAAAGAGTGTAAAAACTGTAAAGGACAATTTAGAGATACTGAAGAGATACTGAAAATACAGACGTTAAATCAGCAGACAATCATTTCTTATAGTTTTAATAATAAAGTTGCCGAATTGTACAGAAAAGAGATATTTTGAAAATGCAACAATTCGTGTTGTAAAACACTAATAAATAATAAGAAAATAAACAAGAACTTGTATTATTTACTCCATTTTATCACAATGCCAAAATATAATGGTGATATAAAAATATATTTGGTGAAAATACGTACAGAAGAACGGACACATAAGGAAGCGTTTATGTACATTGGGAGAGACCTGTTGGTAGAGAGTCGGATAGCGGGTCAGATACCTACCGGAGCAAGCCTTGGTTCGTTCCTAGGAAAAACACTTAACTCCAATACCCTCTGCATGATAATTGTATATTTTTTTCTGGTTTCAGCAAAATAGTGGCATTTTTGTAAATTAAAAAAATGAAATTCGTCCCCTATATCTTCGGAGGCATATAATTCGCATTATTATAAATCCGAATTTTTCCACCTTCAACTGGAAACCTGTGATTCGTTGTACGGTATTTTGTTCAAATTATTATATACTTTGGTGGCTTACGTTTTAAAAAAGGTTCACTTTTGAGGCATATGTGTTAAAAATGGTTCAAAATTAAACGATTATATAAATATTCAATAAAATCTGCTTTTAGAGTGATCAAAAACTAAAATTCAAAGGTTGCTATGTTCATCTTTCAGTCAACCAACAGAGAGGAATTATAATCATTCAGTCATAAATCACACAAAGTTTGTTTGCCAAAAAACATTTAAAATTGCAACGTGGTGTAACATAATAGCATATAATATAATACTTTTTTTATAAAACAAATTTCTCATATTCTTAGACACAAGTCTATCCCACAATATAACGGCTTAAATTTTGATTGATTTTATCAGTTATGTGTTTTCAAAAGAGAAACAGTAACATCGTTATTGTTATTTAAAGGTACCTGTTATCCATTGATCGGAGAAAGAGAATAATTTGAATAGGTAAAAAGAAACACACACACACACACACACACACACACACACTTATGCCATGTATCGTCTCCACTCACTTATAAGTCGAGTCAAACTGCAAACAACAACTACCCTGATATTCCTAGCATAGAGCGCCTGAAGATCAGGATATATGTTGTTTGTTCTACTGATTACTCTTAACAATCTGTACAGAATGATAATCATACACGGTTTACCATGTTGGAAGATTTGCAAGAACACTCAGGGCAGACTTTGAACTAAAAACCTGAACACATTCCTTTGTACTGCGACATTCATTCTCAGTCCAAAGTTTGTAGACGAATCTACCTGTCGATTTATCGCTGAACTATTATTCTGATTTCAAGACTGGAACATATAGTTCCAAATGCTTTATTCTGCGATTCTAATTTCAAGATTGTCTTTGACAATATATATTATATTCCTTATTATGACTCTGTGACATCTACTCATTTTATTAAACTGATTAAAAAATAATTGACCACTGAGATGAAGATACCGGGTATCGGGTGTTGGTTTTTATGTTAGTGTGTATCATAGATTGCCAATATCAAATATTGAATGAATTATCTTACCAAGATATTCCGAATGGAGAAAGACTGAAAACTGATCTATAAATGAGTTTTTCATGACGAGGGCAACAGCAATAACAAACACCGTATGCTTACGGTTTGGATCTGATATCTTGAGATAAAATCTACGTCCTGGAAGGACACAATGTCATTCAGTGCCTTTCAAAAGCAATACAATAAAATGAAATATATTGTCCTACAAGAAAATAAATCTAACGAAAAAAATATTGAAGGACAAACCTATTTTCTAAGTCATACTGCATCCATGATTAAAAAAAAATATTCGGACAAGTATGTAGACTTGGATTATATGTGTCAGGCAGTCTTTCAGTGTGTGGACTTGGATTGTCTGTGTCTGTCAGTCTTTTAGTGTGTAAACTTGGATTATCAGTGTCAGCCAAGTCTTTCTGTGTGTAGACTTTGGTTGTCTATGTCAGTCAGTATTTCAGTGTGTAGGTTTGGATGTTCTTTTCCAGCTAGTCTTTCAGTGTGAAGACTTGGATGTTTAGACTATCAGCTTATTATAGGCGTGACATTCATACACTTTCTGTACCGTATACATGTTTGGCAATTGCTAATTCATTCCGTATTTAAGTTTATCGTTTCTTAATTGAAGAGTTGTTTTGTTTTTCTTATTGACTGTTCGTAATATTAGCAAACTTAACAGGGTGGGTGGATGCGGTGTTGCCTTTTATAGAGTATAGTACATGATAAGTGAAAAGTTGTTAATTAGTAACCTAAGATAGTCATTTAAATGTTCAGGGACAATCCAATAAATAGATCATGGCACTGAGATAGTATCCAACTACAGCACTGTAATTATCTAGTTGCATGACGACTAAGCAATATGCAACGAGTGTTACATGTTGCATATACATTAGGCCTTGTTGACAATTCACGTGGCAAGCACCACGATGCCATGTAATGGGGGCTGCCATGTTGGTCTTCTGTCAACCGGTTCTCTTTACAGTTATATGACATTTTTCATGAGCGTAAATGGCATTTGGTTTTCACTACCTACAGATTGCATATAGCTATAAATTATATAAAAGCCTATGGACAATCACGGTTGAGACTTTATAATTATCACTTATTCATTCACACATTTCCTGGATACATAGCTGAGAGAAATGGGGCATCACTATTACAATACTTATTAGTACCATCCCCATCCACCTGTACTGAATTGTATATAGCCCCCTTAATTAAATTTTTTTTTATTTCAAATCAGAGGTCTCGTCTGGAGCAGGGCTGGGTGGGGTGAGATATTATAAATGTGGGAGTAAATTTATAATCGAGAAAAGCGCCTTTATGTGCTCCTTTCCCCACAGCAATTATTATTTACGTTTAAATATCACAGTTTAACAGTAGGAAAATAGCTGTATTAGATTCGAGTTATCTGTATAATGTAAATAAAGCTTGTTAGGTTTATGTCGATATGAAGTCAGAGACCTAAATATAGATATCAAATATAGGTAAGAAATATACATGTATAATCAAATTTACGGACATAGCTTAAGGTACACCAAAGTTCAAAATTGTCACTCGTAAAACTGGAGATAAAGACGATTTCTGGTCCATCATGTAAATTGTATAATAACAAATGAATAACTCCAAGAATTTTACATTGATCGTTGGCAATAAAATATCCCAACGTATTTGTTCTTTTAAAGTCCTGTTATGAATAGTTTCTGATACAAATATTCGGCCGATTATTATTAGATTAACATTTAGATTTGTAATTTCGTCCTGTCAGCGCTTTTACCTATCAGAAATTTACGTGCACATTTGTTGTTTTGTATAGGTAATGTATTATATTTGTAGCTCGTTTAAATAATTGAAATGTAGATCGATTATTTCAGAACATATATCATATGAGGATCGTTAACATTTGTCAATATACCGAGGATGATATCTATCCTACGTTTGAAGCGGTGTTCCGATTCATTCCCTCGTATACCTGATAATCTATACATATACATACTAACACAAACTCTTTAAACTTATTACAGATTACAAAAATTGATTTATATGCCTTCAGTGCTTGCAACTTGTGCATCTTGATTTATCCCAGTCCCTTTATAAGTCTGTCTGTCACTAGAAGTTGGTTACTAAGATTAAAAAAATCTAAATGTACACAAATGAAATTTGGCTAGTTTATTTA
Source organism: Potamilus streckersoni (assembly GCA_016746295.1). NCBI lineage: Eukaryota > Metazoa > Mollusca > Bivalvia > Unionida > Unionidae > Potamilus > Potamilus streckersoni. Next base: position 120,801 of record JAEAOA010000931.1, on the reverse strand, counting down.
TCTGCATATATAAATGTACTATTTTCAGGCAATTACAAATAACTTCTTTACACATTGCTTGGAACTTTGAAGCCTTGTAAAAAAAAGACCTTGTTATCATATTTAGGTAAAATCTACATGAGATAGACAAATGCAATTTTCAATTCGTACCTGTATTTATATTTGAGTGACTTGGTTATGTTTTCTTGTTTTAAATCAATGTTTAGAACTTTCGGGGCTTTAGACAGACTAATGAAATTTTGTAAGCAGATTGTGTCCATTTGTAAAACAGCTGCATGATCACATTTTCGTACCTTTACAGAATTTACAACTCTTTGTTAAACATATTTTTAAACCTTTTGGTGGAAGACTCTTTTGACAAAATCTTTATTAGCAATATTAACAAAAACCACTTTATGTAGACAAATACAAGTTATTATGATATTTTGTGCGTATATGTGCAAAACCTGGTTTGGTTTTCATGCCATTACAGTAGTTAATTTTTTAGTTCTAAATACTTAAATTTGGGGGGGATTAAGACGTTTGATTTAGAAACACAAATTTAAATGAGTCTTCAGATGTTTGTTATTAGGTTCGATTTACTTTTAACATATTGACAAGGAAGGCAGGAGCTGGTTCCATAAAAACCACCATCGGAATACCGCTTCAGTTATTATTTACTATACATTTGTACTCACATTAAAAGGCCGAGACAGACCTCTTTTGGGTTTCAAGGGTAATGTTGTGATAAAATTATGACAATCATCAAAATATTTTCAAACAAATTTTAATCATCGTAATTTTTTCATGAATGTACTTTTTCCTCCCAAAATAGAAAGAAAAATTGTTTTCTCGCTGCAAGTTCAACTTACTATACACCTTTATACCATGTTTTTTATTCATTACTGGGAAAATGCCAATATTTAAAATTATGTGCTGCAGGCAATAAAACAATAGACAACTGGGTTTTCTTATAAATCCATTGAAAAACAGTCGTTCTGTTGATTTCTCTTTTGAACACATTTAGCAATAATAATAAAGAACAACTGCAAACGAGTCCGTAAAAACAACAACAAAAGAACAACAATATTACTACTACTGCTGCTGCTGCTACCACTATTACTCAAATCTATTATAACTTAGGTGAGGAGTCCGTTACGGATCACTGCCATCTCACCTCTGTCTGCGTGGGTTCGAGTCTAGGATTCGGCGAATGTGGATAGGTGAGAAAGCTTGCTAGTAGCTTCTCGTGGGTCGGTGGTTCTTTCCAGTGATTTCCCGGTTTCTTCCTCCACCATTAATACTGGCCGCCATGAATAGCCTATCGTGTGCTGAAAAATGGCGTTAAGCCCAACAGCAACAACTTAGGTCAGGACAATCATACTAACACTACTTCCTTTAGTGGTAGTGGTGGTGGTGGTGAAGAGGAGTTAATATGAAAATTTAATTTAGTCAAGCTCCATTAGCGACATGAAAACAGGATTTTACCTTTGCGATCATTTCAAATGAAATTTATGAAGCGAATAGAATAATTTCTATCTTTTGCATTTTAATTTATGAAACGAGTGATTTCTCTCTTTTGCTAGCCACTGTGGGCATAAAATGAAATTATTCCACGAATTTCATAAATTTTATTTGAAATGAGCACAATTGAAAGATTATATTTATCACACCACTAAACTACATTTGGTCATTAAAAGATCAATATATTTTAGTGACTGATTTTTAAGTAAAGTTGATACATCGAACGTAACACTTCTGCCTTCCATAACGTAATGACGTCATTTATAATGTTATGTAGCATTATCAAAAAATGGGCAATATGAAAAAAAAAAAACGAAATGGATGTAGGAACCAAATAACTTAGTTATCACATCGAAAAGGAACAACTATAGAATAAAGAGAAGTTTGCACGGAAATCTGCACCTTAGGGTGGGTGGTTGGATATAATTGAGATTCGGATAAACTCATAATATAGATAAAATAAATAAGGAAAATCGAAGCTTTCATGTAAGTATTAAATTTTGTCGGAAACGAATAAAGACTAGTTAGTGATCAAGTATACATGTGATGACAGAGCAGAATACAGATAAACCTGTCTTTAAAGGTCAGCAAAGTGACTAAAATTGTGTTTTTATAGACAGGTGCCTTTATACGGAGGTCGAGGATATATAAAGCTGGGAAAATGGGTCCACAAAATTGTCCTGTATGAGTATGTGTCCGTTAAAAGGATATTTTCTGAGACAGGTTCCGCTGCATGTTGATAGGTACCAAAACATTATATAATTAGTCATTTTTCTCCTTTTCGTGAGAAATATACAAAATTGACATTGAAGTTCACAAAATTACTGAAATCCTCAAAGAAATGCAGAATGCGCAGAGATGGTAAATATGATGGCAATATCGATGACGATAAATATATAGATAATACGCTTACCTCGTCCCTTTTCCAGCGCAAATCCAAAGACTATACCGGTGATGAAACAAATGCTAAGTTTAACCACGACCACAGGCATTGACATTGTCTGTTTTTCGTCTTTTGTGTCGTCTTGCATCTTAAGTTTCGTGCAACTTCCATCGGTACTGGAACCAGTCGAGCTACTATCGGACACTTTGTTTCCATTTTGGAATGATCCTTTCTCACTCATTTCGAAATAAGATGATATGTATATATATTGGTGTACTATGTTATTCCACAGTATATAGATTACACTAAGAGGAAAACCGATCAGCGTTGAATGCCTTACTACCGCCAGAGAAGAGTAAACGCGCGCGATGCAACATCGCCCAGCATTAACAGTTCAGTGACCTAAATTAACCCTATAAAATCTTTTATGACTTATCTCTCAATACCTACCTACACCACTCTTACAAACCTACTTAGAATGAACAGTTTACTACAGTTCCAAAAATAATATCCCGGGTTTTATTTTGTTCTTTGGTTTTGTTTTATTTAGAATACGGCTTAACCAGCCAATGCGGCTTGTTGGTGAACGCACGTCAGATTTAATTACCGTTCTGCTTTAATGCGCACAACAGAGCAAATGCTTCCTAAGCGAAAATTTATAAAATAACCGATTGCAGTTTTTCATTCTGTTGGTCAATTCATCAATCTTCTCTATTATTATTATTATTATTATTATTATTATTATTATTATTATTATTATTATTATTATTATTATTATTATTATTATTATTATTATTATTGTTATCATTCGTTTTTTTGTTTTTTTTTCTGCCGAGTTTTCCAGCTTTGGACGTTTGCAATGAAACTGATTAAAACTATTGTAACGTATAGTTCACTCAAGCCCCGTTCTTTCATTAATTGTTGACAATCAAATTGCCTGTGTTATTGAATTTTATATTAAAATACCAAACACCTGGAAAGAGAATGGATATATTATATTAGAAGTGGTATATTATCAACAGTAATCAATAGAGGTCTATACCTGCAGTGTTTAAATAAGAATAAATACACAGAAAATATGGAATTCTGCTTTCAATCGCGTCACTGTTATAACAAATCTACTTGCGCTCTATCAACAAAAAAATTTTGAAGGTGAAGGTCACCCTGTCAAATTGTAGGTCACAGTCTGGGTCACAGGTACTCAGTAGCGATTATCAACCTTCTCCTCAAAGGTTTCTAACATAGCGTTAGATGTGGCAATCGATATATATATATATATATATATATATATATATATATATATATATATATATATATATATATATATATATATATATATATATGTATGTATGTATGTATGTATGTATGTATGTATGTATGTATGTATGTATGTATGTATGTATGTATGTATGTATGTATGTATGTATGTATGTATGTATGTATGTATGTATGTATGTATGTATGTATGTATGTATGTATGTATGTATGTATGTATGTATGTATGTATGTATGTATGTATGTATGTATGTATGTATGTGTTCTTTCAGTCAATCATGCCACTGTGTTTTGACTCCAGTACATTTGATGCAAATTCTTCAATTTAAATTAAAATTTAATTATACAGATTTTCAACAAGAAGTAATTGACTGATTTACGTATTGTTTTCTCACCATAGAAAGATGCTCACGTATGTTAACAAATCGTGCAATCGACATCCATCTCTCTCTCTCTCTCTCTCTCTCTCTCTCTCTCTCTCTCTCTCTCTCTCTCTCTCTCTCTCTCTCTCTCTCTCAATAAATTACCAGGCTTGCCTTCATTTTTCGAATGCTTGTATCATTTCAGAACTTCCTTGAGTGATAAATTATCATACTTATTCGTAACCAATGATAGCTATTTAATATATTCGTCATTTCCCTCATGAAAAGTTGAAAAATGAAAAACATTTAAAGAAAATGAACATCTGTGTCTTCTGGAACCCATCCCAACCGTACATGTGTAGTAAAGAGTTGGACAATCCAGTACAAAATGAATCGCACTTCTCTCCATGGATTAATGGTGCTATTGAATATTGGTGTGACAGAGATAAAAATTGGATATATACTCCTAAAAGATGTGCATCACTCGTTTTCCGCCAATATCATATGCAGTGGGGACCGCATCGGATGACACCATCAGAAATGGTTAAATCAAAATGACTGTCTATCTATACAATTTTTGAATTTTGTGCAGGAAGGAGGTCCATGGTGGTGACACCACGAGTTACCGCACTGGGTGACACCAACCCTAGTGAAACCACTGGTCAGTTGGGACTGTGCGCTGGTGATGGAAGCCTCGGCTACGTACATCGCAGCTTATTTAATATGAACTACCCTTCATATCATCTTAATATCTTTCTTTTCCGATTTGTAGCTTTAAACTGTTTTAATAAAACCTTTCACATAACTAACAGCTTCATTCGTCCTTCATTCATTCATTCACTCCCACGTATTGCATGTCCAGTTTCTTGATCAGATTCTTCTGTATATAAGGAGAGTATGTTGGTGTTAATTGCAAAAGAGAAGGCACCGTGCGCTGTGATAGAAGCCACTTCTACGTCCATCCAGCTCTTTAATACGGACGATCTTACAAATCGCCTTTAAATATTTCTTTTCAGGAAAATTTAGCCGTGTGTATGTATGTATGTATGTATGTATGTATGTATGTATGTATGTATGTATGTATGTATGTATGTATGTATGTATGTATGTATGTATGTATATATATATATATATATATATATATATATATATATATATATATATATATATATATAGATATATATATAGATATATATATATATATATATATATATATTTGCCTTTGTCGTTTCTGGGTTGCGGAGTGCAGAGACTTGTGTACAATCTACGACGTGTGTATTGTGGAATTAGACATATCCGGGTTAATCCAGAACTCGTTCCACAAAGCAATGGAACGATCAGGTTGACGAACCTTCCATTTTCCGCCTCCCCCCTCTCTCGTGAGCATTGCTTATTATAAACGTTCGAGAAATAAATATTACATGATTTTGCTTTCTTCAGCAGTATTACTACACTTTCGGTTTGATAATTTATTAACTTCATTATTTAAAAAATTTGCAGCACAACTTTTTGACCCTTCCCCATTCTTGAATCCTAGGCGGCCACTTAGTTCGCCTACTGGTAAACCGGTTCTACTTGTGGCTAATAAACAATCATCGATCGATTGATCGATCGATCTCGAATATATATATATATATATATATATATATATATATATATATATATATATATATATATATATATATATATATATATATATATATATATATATATATATATATATATATATATATAATTCGACTTAAATGAGGGTTCAGGATCACCATAATGTGTGCTTGAGATAAACTATTTTTGTCTCAACTGTGCTAGTCAAAGGCGGCATCATCAGCACGGTGCTAGTCAAAGGCGGCGGCGTCAGCACGGTGCTAGTCAAAGGCGGCGTCATCAGCACGGTGCTAGTCAAAGGCGGCGGCGTCAGCACGGTGCTAGTCAAAGGCGGCGTCATTAGCACGGTGCTAGTTAAAGGCGGCGGCGTCAGCACGGTGATAGTCAAAGGTGGCGTCATCAGCACGGTGTTTGACAAAGGCTTCGTCGTAACTATGGTGTTCTAGCATTTTTCGTTTTGACATTTGGTTTGTTAAAGTTTTTGCAAGTTATGTACTGGGACGAGGATGTGGTTGGGGTAGGGAATATATCGTTAGGTCAGACACTGAGATATGTCGAACACTTTTTTTCATGGTATAGTTAACAAAAAGTTTTGAAAAAATATATTGCCTATACGTGATATTAGTTTACTGATAGATTCTCTTCAAAGTATTTAACAAACTCGTGCCCTCTGTTTTTGTTGAAATTACATCGCCTGCAATTGGTTTTTTGTTGGGGGAGAGAATTAATACAGCATTTGCAAGCGACAGTTATCATTGACACTATTTTTGTTCTTTAATGCTGCCTTGAGGTGGGAAGACATCATTAAGGAGTGGACATACATGGGATTTGGAGATTCCCAAAAGGCAGTAGAGAACAGGGAAAGATGGAGAGAATTTGTTGTGAAGTCAACTGTGGTGACCCAACGACCTCTTGGGTTAAGAATTGATGATGATGACGATGACGATGATGATGATGATGATGATGATGATGATGATGACGACGACAACGACGATGATGATGGAAAAACCATATCCATGACAGTCTGAATCCTTAGAACATTTGACTGTTCCTATAAATGGCAAAATCTGTACATTGCCTAACCAGAATAAGTTTTCAAACAAACGAACAAACATAAAGACATATATAGAATACTGTGAAATTTATTAAAAAAACAAATAATTTGAAATTTTTTACAGCAAATTCGTTTTTATTTTTCAAAGTAAGTCATCAGTTGGCTTTTAACTTCCGCCGAACATTTGTCGAACGCAAGGAAAAAAAAATAATATTCGCTTTTACCTTCTGTCTTGTTCAAGTCAGTATTTTCCTCTCATTTCGTTACCATTGAAACTATATTGCTATGCTAAAAAAAAGTTTTGAGTGTACTAATAAGAAGCCACAAAAGGTGTACATGTAAATGATATGGGTATAAAATGTTGCGATCAAAAAAAAAAAAATTGAATAGAATAACATAAACATCACACATTCCGTAGATTACGCGAGAAATGATAGAGCACTTGCAAGACGTGAAATTATAAAGGCACGAGGAATAAGGCGGGGACAAAAGATAAACGTCGGTTTCAAATGTAATACAATACAGCCTTAGAAAGCAAGAAAGCTCCATTTACCTACACGAGTTTCATGGTGTAAATGCATACAGTCGAACCTAATTAAGCTCTGTAGCCTCGAAACGAAGTTAGAATAAATAAGAAGTACAGCATAATTTAGACAAGAAATCAATACTTGCTTATACGTTCAGTCCGTCTCATAATTCGCCAGTAGATCTGAGTCTATACCGATAAGTAAAACCTACACCATAGACCCTGATATCAGGAATTCAATTATGATATAACATTGTCACATAAATGGAGTGGAATAACTCAAGGAACTGGCACATTAATAGTCCCTTATTATTTAAGAACTAATTCAGTCGCTAATGAAACATCAAGCAATTACGAGTAGCTTTAACGTAATTTCTAGATTTCTTTCCATTCTTCATAACCTGCTTCATCTTCAACATTTATGTAATATTCAAGCTTATTTCTTTGTCGTATGTTCATCCTGTACGCACATTTTTATTCGTGTTGTCCTCAACTGGAAGGTAATTCGCAACCGCTCAAGTGATTACACTTTTTTGAACTTTGCTTTGTTTCAGCACATAGCATTTTATTCCTGACGAAACTAGGTTTTGCTTTTATATCTTATCAATTCACAAAACAACTATTGTCATAAGAAAAGGAAGAATCTGCGGCAAATTTGAAATTTAATTTGTTTTCGTTCATTTCCTTTTCAAAGCCTTCTATATGAACATATTCCAAGCTAAGGGCTAGATTGCAGCTAATTTCATGCAAAATATTTGCCCTAAAATTTACCTACGTGATTGTTGTATGAAAAATGACTACTGTATATAGAAAAAATAGCTACTATACTCACGTAATGGCTAAATGCATGAAAAGAGCACGTTGGGAGCTAGTCTTCCAAGTCCTAGTTAGTGTTGATTGATGATTTGTTGTCCTTTAGTATTAACGCAGATGAGAGAGAGAGAGAGAGAGAGAGAGAGAGAGAGAGAGAGAGAGAGAGAGAGAGAGAGAGAGAGAGAGAGAGAGAGAGAGAGAGAGAGAGAGAGAGAGAGAGAGAGAGAATGCAGATTATAGAGCAAATAACTATCTTCTCAACTGCGTAATAAACAATGTTTCGACTTGTTACCGATATGTTGATTTGCATGATTTGAAGTAGGTGTAACACACACACACACACACACACACACACACACACACACACACACACACACACAAACCACACACACTATATAAATTATATAAATTATTATTACATTGAAGCATTTACGATCAGGAATCCGTAACAGACAGACATTTTAACGGACATGATCATCAGGGCAAGCGATGATAATTTGAAGACGAAGTGTATGTCCAGAGGACATTTGATTTAATTGGATGAGAGGTCTTCCGTGTGAGTGATAGTAATATAAAACTCAAGTCCAAGAACATTCCATTCATCCAGATGAATGAATAGACCGGATAATCGTTTCTAGTTAATCCACTTTTTACCGCACATTGTTGGTAATAGAAGGTCTTTTCTTTAATGAAAAGCCTTTTCAGTCTCCTAAACTTATTGTGAAACTTTTGAATCCAAAAGTAATACCGATCAATGAAGAAATTATACCAGTTCTATAAACAATGTTTTTTGTTGAACTCTACCAGTCATTCATATGTTGTTAGGATTTTTTTTTTTTTTTTTTTTTTTTTTTTTTTTTGAATGAACTAGCGCATGCGCCATGGTTTTACTGTCTCACGTTCAGCAATTTTATAAATATACACCTATGATTATTTTAACGACATTACACTGGGTCACTGAGTCGAATATAGATAAGAAATTTACTATCTATCCAAAGGAATGTGGACCAAACTATTATAGCCCTGGACATAAATTAGCTTTGATAAAGCAATTGTATCGAGAACTAAATGTAGGAACGCAAGAACTGAGAAGAAATAAAAAATAATACATATACGCAGTAGTCTTTTGGCAGTTACATAACTAGAAATAAAAACACCAATAGATGATGAAAAATGACAACGGTGTTAATGACAATGACAAGAAAAATAATAAAAAAAAAGAATAATTTAAGATTTAAAATTTTCTTTATATTGTAGAAATGTAAATATTAGAATTCTCATACAAAGGTAGATAATGTATAATTGCAGTTAATTAATAATTGTAATCTATAACTGTCAAAGAAATAGAAGACCATATTGAATTGTTCAAAACTACCTCTACTACAGTTTGTATAAGTTATTGACAGGTAAAAAACAACGCCTGTTTGCGAATTTACTCACCTTTTCAAATACTATTTCGATTCAATTCATCATGCAATGACGATCTTATGTAAAGGTATGGAGAATACATATAGAAAGCGACGAAAGTCGGTCATTTAATAGCTTTCAGCAAATCATAAGTTAAAGAGTGCAAAGCTGAAAGGAAGTCACATTTTTATGTCAATAGCCATCATATACATATACAGGGTACATAAACTATAAACACACTAATCCTGCTGTTGCTACTATTACTATTGCAACCACTACTACTGCTACTACTACTACTACTACTATTGTATTTATGTATGTCTGCAGGTTTGGTACGCAAATGAGATAGGTAGGCTGGAAAGTAGATAGTATTGAATTATTGTGAGCAATTGTTCCGCCTTGTTGGATTTATGACAATTGTTCCGCCTTACTGGATTTATGACACTGGTTCAGGTTTCTGATGATGTAATTATTATGGACTTAAATTTATTATTATGATCATTGTGGGATGTAAAACATTGCAGAAAGAAATTTGTAAGACACATTATTAATCTAATCTTCAAAGGAAATGCAAAAAAAAACAAATTATAATACAGGCATATTAAAGTAATAGGTTAAACATGCAAGCGAGACCGGCTAACTACCTTTTGACGCAATATTTGAATATTTGGTCAAGTTTTGAAAACATAATTGACCTTAAATATTAACTGTATTTTACCTTTATATTATTATGAACTGATGTTTGAGAAGTTAGACGAAAAACAACAAATTAAAACCATTACACCAAATTTGTAATTTTTGGTGTGTATTACAACTAATTTACTTAAGTGAATATTAGTGGTCAAGTGTTGTTATCAAAATAGTTGTTATAACAACAAAAGCCTTGGACACTAGTTGCCAATGTTTTGCTAACAAATTTCATTCAATAGTCATCTACACGTTATTAAGAGCATGGGCCGCCATTCGCCAAAAAATTATTTTTAAAATCCTTTGGCCACAGGTCGTTTAAGTTTGCTAAAACTCTAGTGCCGCTGGGATATTCTTGTGATGCCACTGGTCTTATAAAATGTTTTACGAATGTCATATATCAGGGCCAACGCACGAAACAGTGCTAGCAAAACATAGACCTGGCGCCTTGTCCGCACACACACAAAAAAAATGCGAAAGGGTCTATCTCCGTTGTATTAACTACTATTATTAACTATGAAATTTTTCATATATCATTTTATTATGGAGCTTCTAAATGCTCACTACAAACGCTGTAATAATCGTGCAAATATTATGAAATCTCAATCATATCATTCTTAAGGAGATAAGAAAATCGGAGAATATAACCATACAAAATTACCAGAGAATGTTAAAAATTGATTATTACGACTCTATGGTCTTATAATAGGTAAAAAGAAAAAAAAAGCGAAAACCAAAAAGTTTTGTAAAATTCAATAAATTATTTATTTCCATAGAAGACCATGTGAAAATTTAGAAGAAACATATAGTGTTAAGAATTAAATTCCAAATATTAAAAAAAAATTATTACAAGTGATAAAATAAAGTCTTTGGAATGAATTTCAAATCTTGAAAATGCTGATGTGACAGTAGTTTCGAATTTAATATTGTAACAACAATCTTGATGTATCACAATGATGTCATCTAGAATGTTCTTAATTGAATTCACAATAATTCCAAAAGAATGAATTAGTCTTAAAACAATGAGCACTTTGTAATTCCAATGAATAGTTTAACTAAATAAACCAACTGAAAATATAAAAGAACACAACCAAGTGAATGATTCGATTAATTATTTATTTAAGTATGAATGAGTTATTCTAAAGCAAGCAACTTTAATATAAATACATAAGACACGAAAAGAGGACTAGAATAATAGTGAAAACGTTCTTTTTCAGAACATCCTAAGTTAAAAACAAGGTCTGGTCTCTTACTGAAATTTTAGTAAAGAACATGACAAAAATTAGGTAATCCAAGCTTTTCAGATGCGATAGAAAATGTCTTAAAATTCTACATTCATGGTTAAAAACAATTATTTAGTAAGTTGTTTACAAAAGAAACGTTTAAACTGTATGATCATAATACATAAACATGCACCATGTGTTCGTGTGTGTGTGTGTATATATATATGTTTATATATATATATATATATATATATATATATATATATATATATGTTTATATATATATATATATATATATATATATGTATAAACACTATAATAATCCTCAATAATAAAAATATTAAAAATAGCAATTTTAATAATTAATAGCAGTAATAGTAGCTTTATAATGGGGAAAAACTTTAAAATGTGACCAAATGTTATTCATATAGTTTGATAGATGTTGTATTGTCAAAGGAAGTACCATGTCATAACACTCAAAATACTGTATAGTTATGTATACAAGGTTAATTATATAAATAGAACCAATTACCTATTATTTTGAATGACGAAATATTAAGTACACAATGTAAAGACTGTTCAGATGTAATGAAATTTCAATTATATTATTCTGCAGGAGATTTTAAAATAAAAATCAGAGAAGGATGAATGCTGCATAGAGTAATAAGATACTCATATACAATCATATAAAAAGCAGATTTCACAATAATTTTGTAATTTGGAAAATACTAAGAAAAGATCGAACTGTTCTCACCAGAATGTTGATTTAAATGAAAGTCTACCATAATAAATGACACAAAACTTGGATGAAAAAATAAACCCAACAAAAGCTGAAAGATGCAAATTACAGATTCCTGTAGTTCGTCTTCAGACAAGAAAAGAAATAATAAGAACTGTAAATGAATCTAAATTAGCACTGGAACTATAGTAAAAGAAAGAGCTATACAACTCGTGGAAAAATAATACAAATTGAAGCTGTTGAAGAAATTAATTTAAAAGAAAGTTATATAATATATCTAATATTATTAATAGAAAATTCGATATTTATTTACAGTTAAAGTCCAGCTCAGTTTGTCGATAAAAGTCTTAAGAACTGGTACAGAAAAAAAATGTTTTATATTTCAGCATTCGTCATTTGTTTAATTGGTTATAATAATTAATGTAAGTTTGGTACTGGTTTTATGTTTGCTTCAGATCAGTTTGTAAATAAACTCTTGCTCAAAAGAACTTCCGCATATGAAATTACTGACGTGTTATTCGTTTTGCAGTTCTGAGAATTAAGTTGTATTTTGTGTTTTAATTTGACAGACAGGTGGTCATTTAAACTTAACTTCTTCTTCCCATCATAGTATGTACGTCATACTAGTAACCTCCAAAGTCGTGTATATTTATACGTCAACACGTTTTCGTACGAAACCTCTATTAGCTGCATCAGTAGTCTTATAAAGGGGGCGTTCTGGATCAAACTTGTATATTGAACTCGATGACAACATAAATCTCAGGCGAGCGGATCGAGTCTATGACATCTCCCCTAAACACTACACCACCAAACTACCCCTTCCCCGACATATCCCCCCCCGGAAATTTCCTTCCCTCAGGACTGCCCCCCTCCAGTAATTTCCCCCAATGATCTTAAAACTTAATTCATTTAGTATGACATTTTGCCAATAAAATATAAAAATTATATTATGTTAAACGAAATAGATTCTTTGAAATAAATTTCAGTAGTAAGTGTTAAACAAAGTAAACATTTGCACATATTAAAAAAGATATAGTTTTAGAGTTAATGTTGTAAACAATTGCTTTTAAGTATTCTATGATGTCACAATTGTCAAAGTCGGCGACTATGTTTACAATTCTCAAAGAACAGTCTTTTAAATTCTTTAGCGGTTACATCATAATCACCTTTTGGCGACCTCTTGCCTGGGTACTGTACTAAAACAACTACCATTAATTGAAGGATGGCTAATTCCTTTGTCGTTTATCATAAATATACCAAATATGCACAGTAAATAAAGTAGAACACTACAAATAGATAATGCCCATTTTTGTTATAACTCACAAAGCTTAAAAATGGGTGTGTTCACAGTTTAAATGTGTCAAGCTACCCTTGAAATCCATGATTGAGTGTGTGTGTGTGTGTGTGTGTGTGTGTGTGTGTGTGAGAGAGAGAGAGAGAGAGAGAGAGAGAGAGAGAGAGAGAGAGAGAGAGAGAGAGAGAGAGAGAGAGAGAGAGAGAGAGAGAGAGAGAGAGAGAGAGAGAGAGAGAGAGAGAGAGAGAGAGAGATTTTATTTTTGATAATGCATTTATTTCAGGTAACAGAAGTCATACCGGTGCACTAATGTTGATGCGAGAGGTGACTATACATCAAAGCTAAATGTTACTATATATAAATAAAGTAGTATAAAGATAAGGGGGGATGACTGGGGAGAAGTCCTATTTAATGGGAGGGGAGTCCAGGGGGATGTCCGGGGGAGTTCGGAGGGGTGGTGTGGAGACTGTCCAGGGTGAAGATATTCTGATACCATACGTATCGACTAGTGGAAAATATGACGCACCAAGGACGTTAGTTTCTGCTTCGTACAATTATATCTCTAATTATATCTCTATATCTGTATATTTGTTAGAGCTCGGTAGCCGTGTGGTACGGACAAACGCTAGATCGACTAGAGGAAACTACTTCATGTGTTTGAGTCCAGAAAAATGCGAGAGATATACTGTCTTTCATTTAGCGAGAAAAAAGCTACTATAATTTGGGGAGCGCCTGAGGGCATTGAAAAAGGCGCGATCTACTTGTAAAATTATTATGTAAAAAAAAATAATTTCCAGGTGCAACTCGCCTGTGACCGACAAACCTCAAAGCAACCGGGTTCACTTAGGGGTGTATTTTATTGCCAACTCTTGTGCTCCGCGAGCCAACCATTGGAAAAATGAAAATTACATATACCAGCCGTTTTAATCTCTAAAATTTTGATTCGCACTTAGTGATCCACCAGGGAGTATGTTTACGCATAGTGGGAAAATAAATAAACTATAACCTTAAAAAAAAGAGATATTATACATCATTCAATCTGCTTGTCAGGTCCTCCCTTTTGCCATTAATTATTATTTGGTACTCTGATTTATTTTTCACACAAAATTTTTACTATCCTTACTTTCACACAAAATTTACTGAGTATAATTTTATGTATTTTGCAACTCTTTTCGGTATCATATCTACGAGCAAATCGACTCTGACTCGCAGTTCCTGTATCAGATTTAACATAAATAAACTTTTGAACTCTGAGATAAGCTTGAAGTTGATCAAGAATTTTATCATAAGTTGCTATTCATGTTTTACATGAAGTACTTTTGTTCTCGTATTTTAGCTCCATCTTTTTATTTATCGTTGATAAAAGAATGAATATCCCCGACACAATTAAAAACAATGGGTTGGCGGTTCCGACGGCTGCAGCAAATCCATCTATTGTTAGTAATATTGGAATAAACGCGCGTATTTTTCTGCTGTAATATTTTCTGGGGCGTCTGGTACAATTTTTTTAAAATGAAATATTGATAGTATTTGATCAGCTCGTCTCTATCGTTGTTTTGGAGATCAGATAAAATATGATTGCAGTCTGTTACTGCTTTCTTAAAAGTATTAACCTAGTTCTATAATTATTTCAATGGCTGGAGTACAAATATTTTCGGCCGAAACCTTATTAATCCGAACACTATTTTTTTTATTGATTGGATCGGCAAGAAACTCTATACTTATCCTACACTTCAGATAAGATATCGGATATCTGGTAAAACGGGGAGTGAAAATGGAGGGTCAAGATTTGTTGGTTTTTCTTTAATATAATTAACTCTATCACGATAAATATCTTCTGTTTCGTCGATATAACTAATAACATAAGATAACTGACTCAATTTAAAATTTATAAGTACCAGTTGCTACTTGAGAATTGCATTATCTACTATTTCTAACAATCTTTTTATAGCAATAGTTCAGGCCTAGCACACGAAATATAAGATGCTTAGCAAATGTTTCCTTGAGCTTACGATTTTTAAGAAACTTGTGTTTCCTTTGTTTCATCTAGTTTGTCAAGCTCGTCGTGAATCTTCTTTAGTCGCTTTTTCTCTGATTTATTATCACCATGAAAGTTTATTTTTACAAGGTTAGATTTATCAATCGTAAAAACATTTTCCTTATTTAGCTAAAACAATGTATTTATCAAATATTTTTCAACCTTCATCCGCCTCTCCTCACAGTTGATAATTATATCAAAGTCTCTGATAGGTATTTTAGTTCAGGGCCTATTATTTCTGGAACAGTATCAAAATTGTTGCTTTTCTCTGTTAAACCGGGTGATTCTAAGTTCTTTCGAGCAATTATATTAACGGCTCTTGTCTCCTTAACACGCTTTGGGTCTTGCTGATCAACATCAGCTATTTCGATCTCTGTTTCGGGTTTAGTGTGAAATTATAAAACTCTTTACACTGATCGATGGAGGATCAATATACATTATAGGTTACAATCATTCAAAAGCGCCAGATATCAGATCGCAAATCAAACAGTCAAAGATATTTATTTGCACTTGCCGATAGCAAGTACTATTCTCAACATTGTATCTTTAAGTGATGATCATTCGAGATCTATGTCAACAAATATGATATGGTTTATTGACACTGGAACCGGATAAGCTTTTTCAAAAAGTTTGAAATTGGCATCGATGCTGATGTTGAAGAAAAAAAATTGTATTAATTCTAACACCAGCTGGTGCTAATACAACATAACGACACATAGTAACAGCGCTTACAACAAATGCGGCGAGTGGAGCCACTTCTGCAGCAACAATAAGAAGTGTACTTGGATATGCTAAACGAAAAGCGTTTGCAAAACTATCGAAAAAAAAATTACAATGATGCTTCCGCTGAGCATAATATTTGGACTTTCCGAGACTACAACAAAGTAGTTCGTGGTATAAAACATACGCTTATACTTGACTGAGCTTATCAGAGCGATTGTTTGATGCGAGTTGACGGTAATGATTGTCACTTTATTATTTTATGATTTGGGTCATGGATGCAACTAGTTATAGCATCCATCTCAAAACTAATAGAACTTGAAACAATGTTATCCGCGTATAGCAGAAAGGTATACTTTGAACAGCGTAAGGTTTATCGAACTGCAGTGGCAAATTAAACCGATAGTGGTGCACATGGAGAATAACAACAGCTCCTAGCAAACGGTTGCAGGGACATATATTTGTTGTGTTTCAACGACAGGAAAGGCGTGGCAGTCAAGAACAAAACAATTCTGTTTTAGATAGCGCTGACATAAGGCGACTATTCGTCAGAATCAATTCTAATCAATGTCCTGAAAATGCGATTGAATGTAACTTTACAAATAATAATACCAGAAACTTATCTCATGTGTATATGTACCTGATGTAGGTAATGCAAAAGAATGAGGACGCTGATAGTGGACCTCAGATATCTGTCGAATAGTTTCGATCTATTCACCCTATTTTTCACTATGACGAGTGTTAGCAAAGAACGAGTTATTAGATCAAGCGCCGATATTGTGGTAACGTGGACGTTAAGAAATATTCTAGTAACTGATGCTGCATTTGGTCCCCAGTAGTTGTTGCTCTTGTAACATCTGCAAGATACATAACACATGACGCCACCTACGGTAGACTCAATGTCCTTGTGTAGTGTCAACAAATATTTTATCTGATAAAATCAGTAATTAAATATATTTTACACGATATTGATTTGTCACAAGGACCAATACAAAAATTAGCACAAGCTATAGCTACACGAAAAGCGGTTTTATTAAAATTATTTTAAAATGCGTAGCATTTCAACAAGATTACTTCTAACACAACGACAGATAAACAAAATACTAAAAATCAAACCTTTTATACTTGATCTGTCATTGGCACAATAAACAGCATTTGCCAGATCGAAAGAGATCCGTGGTGGATCAATTGGAACAGCGATAGCTACTTTAGCACGGACATTATTGACAAAATATTACCTGTGTTAGGTACGTTTGAATTAGCCTCTGCGTCAGGTGCAGTAACAGGAACGACAAAAAAAAGCTTTATATAAAGACGGAGTTACCGGTGACAGAATCAAATAGTTGCTGTAAGAGGGGCCGCAAAAAATTCTAAATTTTATCTGATCGATGATTATAAACAATGCCAACAACACGAGCACGAAAAACTTATATGACAAAAAAAAGAACAACATCAAAGCTATGTTATTAATATACAAGATTTCAACGACGGATCTTGAATTCACTGGGTATCTCTTTACAACAACAACAACTTGACTCGTTTGCTCTTCCTCCTAGTGATATTATCAAATTGTAGATCTTTAAAAAAAATAATAAAAGAATAAACTATAACTCTATTCAACTTTAAACAGTTGGAACTTCCGCTTGTGGTTCTTATCGAGTTATGTTTCTCAAACACAGGCCTGGATCCACTAGCGGAGCTAAACACAACTATTTCTTAAGTTTATTTTGCAATTTGGCCCGTTTCCAAGTATCAACAGTGATCGCAAAGCGGAACTTCGATCATAAACGATTTTAACATTAATTTTGTCTGACATCAAGTATAAAATGACATCAGAATGTCTCAAATGCAGAACCAAAACCAATAATATCAATGACGCAACAATCGCTAATAAGAGAAAAAAAAGCTAGAAAGTATATGTGATGTCTGTGGTAAAAGAAAGAGTATTTTCCTTACGCAAGATAAATCGGGTGATGCAAGCACTGGTGGATGTGAAATATTACCTAGAGTGCTATCATTCCGACAATAACATCCGACGATAAAGTTTTTTTTTGTCAGCGACTAAAATATTAAATGTAATTGGGAAGATGTGAACAAGATGTGAACAGGGGCCAGTGCATGGAACAAAAGATAGTTGATTTTTGCCAGCGTTTCATCACAGAACTATCATCGGATCAAGATTGGATATACATAACATTATTAACAAATTACCTAAAGCAAAGCGAGGTTGGACATTGCCAGGACACAGATATACTGGTTCATGGAATCCATTTGATCAGCAACTCAAAGAAAATGACAATCCGTTACCAGGAAAACAACCTTACAATTAAGTTGATGCAATTGCAATTTTTCATGATATTTGTTATCGCGATCACGTCTACGACAAACATAGTGTTGGGATTGGGTTATGCCTGACAATCTACGATAGATGAGATCGGATATATGCAAGAACGAGTTGATCAAAAGCTTGTTCAAGGTATCATTGGAACAAACTATAAATTTGGTGCTGGTGTATCTGGTAAATTTGCAATGAATGCATGAGCTACACAGACCTAAAAATGTTTCTACGACAAACGGTCGTCGCAAATGTAGTTGATATATGGGCGATAGATCTCGCAGATATGCAAGACATTGCACAGTATAACGATAACAAACGGTATCCGTTTAACGTCATTGATGTCTTTATCACATACGCGTTTAGAGCTCCAGTTTTTGATAAAACTGGATCGACGATTACAAATGCGCTAGAAGACGGAGCGAAAACCAAATAAGATTTGGACTGACCGTGGAACAAAACTTTTGAACAAGTGTTTCGAGCAGTTTCTGTAAGAAAATAATATTAAAAAGTAACGAATGAATGAGTGTCGTTTTCGAATGAGCTATTTGTAATATAAAAGAAAAGATCAATAAATATCTTACAGAAAACAACACCAGCAGATATACTGATGATCTGCCAGAGAGGATATCAGATAATAATAGTAAACACAGTACAACAGGTATGACACCGAACAATACTATAATAAATCCCGTTCTTGCAAATAAGAACATATAGCGCAGAAACAAGTGTAACGTTGGTGATCGTGTTAGAATTTCATTAACGAAAAAGACATCCGAAAAAGGTTTTAGTCCAAACTGATATGAAGAAGTGTTTGTCATCGGCACAATTTTAACTACAATACCGGTAACATACAAGTTAAAAATTCATGCAAAAGAAGATGTCATAGGATGTTTCTACGAGCTAGAACTTCAACTAACAACACAAGATATATTTGTTATCGAGCAAGTGATAAAAAGAGAGTGGAAATCGAAGTATGGTCAAATGGTTCGGTTACAGTGATAGTTATAACAGTTGGATAGTTGGATACCAACCAGTGAAATCAAAGATCTTTGACTAGATCGCTATCAATCCCATTAGATTGCCGCATATCTTGTCATATTTTAGAAGAACATACTTGCACTTTATAGGTCTACACAACGATATCATAGGTTGTCTTCTATCTTTTGTTAAATCTTTTAACCAGATTAAATTCTTTACAAAATTAAAAATAAAATTATATATTTTGACGAACATAAACTTCTAGTTGTTTAATACACATAAACAGATTAAGCATCTCCCAAAATATCTAATGTTCTGTAAAAATAAATTTAAACTTTTAAAAATCTTTTTTGACAAGTAGATATTTGACATTATATCATGATTGCGCTGCACTATACACTTGTTCATTTAGAGGTATAATACCGTATTCACTGGCAAGTTGATCATCAGGTATAGGAAACAGGTATGTTTCTAGACTAAACACGGATT
Source organism: Potamilus streckersoni (assembly GCA_016746295.1). Taxonomy (NCBI): domain Eukaryota; kingdom Metazoa; phylum Mollusca; class Bivalvia; order Unionida; family Unionidae; genus Potamilus; species Potamilus streckersoni. Next base: position 100,867 of record JAEAOA010000931.1, on the reverse strand, counting down.
GCATTACAAGCCGCTGTAAAGCACTTCTAATAATCAGTGGACCACTAACAGTCTTAGTGATATTTTGTTTCCAATTTGACTCACGATCGAGATCATCTCCAAGATCAGAAAATAGTTGAAACATATCATGTTTTTATCAGCGACATTATGCATAAAACTTTTATTTAAAATGATTAATAAAAGCCAGACCAAATAAGTAGTATTTGTCAGGGCTAAAATACTAAATATGAACCTGCTGTTTGATGCGGTTAGAGATTTTATAAGCAATGATAAAATGTTTATCAAACATGTTAATCTTATCGTTGGATGTGATCCTTCCTCGGCTTTTGAGGTACTATCAACAGATTTCGAGGTATCATAACTCGAAAAAGATAAAAAGATCTTTGTCAGATATGCCAGGGACACTGTCGTGAAATGGGCTTATTGTTGCATGACTAGAGAAAATTTAGGGATGTTCTAAAGTTTGGTCTTTAATCAATGGAGTGTGTAAAGAACGCTAATTTTGTGTTAAATAGTTGAATAACACCAAACGGTTTGTTACTCGAGCTAATGTTGTAAACACATATGAACTTGAAGAGGCAATTAAAAAAAAAAACTTGATTCGTGGAAATGTTAATGCGATGGTCAACTTCGAAGTAGAACGAGAAAAATAATCTTTTTTTGTTTAACAACGTCGAAGTCGATCGCATGTTGAAATGCGTTAAGATTTGCTTAGGTGTGCTTAAGCACAGGGCACCTGTTGGCCAGGGCAGGCATTTTCATAGCAATAAAAATGTACTACGAATTTTTCATTGTAAGGGGCCTCATAACTTAAGTAGCACAGGGCTTCATTTGTCCTAAATCAGGCACTGCATACCTGTTGCTGCTGTTGCTACTACTGCTACTATTGAATAAGCCAGAAATTGTTTAGGAATAATTCCATGTTATCGTTTCTTCCTTGCATTACCTTTAGATTCTGTGGCAGTGTTGTCATCGATCTTCATTGCATTGGTCACGTTTTCTGCAGCAGTCTTGTTACCAATCTTCATTATAACGCAGTACAAAATATTTCGCGTTTCTCAGCTGACGGCCGAGGTAAAAAAAAAAAAAACAAACAAACAAAAGAAAACAGCACTTTTCAATCCAGGTTAAACCAACACGATCGTGTTTAACATTGTCGTTCGTTCCACTCTCATTTTACCTGTAACAATGAGTTATCGTCATGTCATCAAAGTGTCAATTTCAATGCCATCAGTCTAGAATTCCACGAGTTCCGTTACTTCTAGAAGTCTCGTGGTTATTTTAATTCGGGCAGTTTTTATTATCGAAGTTGCATCATTCTTATCAAACAAAATTAGTGCAAAGAACCATTACAGCGTAAATTTGTTGTATGTTTCTTTCTTTTCTCTCCAAATCTGCATTTGTCTGACTGAACGGAAAAGGTGCGAGTCAATAGGAATTATTCCCGCTATATAAAAATACGCGGTAACATTTGTATCTGCTCTACTATCAATATCTACAGTGGAAGATGAGTAATACATATATACCAAAGAGAACAGAAAGAGTTTCTCCCTGGATTCTATAGAAGAATGTTGTTTGATAATAGTAGGCAGAATTAATAATTTAGTACAAATAATATTATCATACAAGTTAGAGAATTTTTATTCGTACTCTACGAATGTGTATATGTATGAGAATTAATTACTAGGTCGTCATGCGAGTGTGTCTGCAACACACGAGTTCATATAACACCGATTCAGTATCATCATTGTTTGGTGATGCGCGCTTAGTCGTGACGGGATATGGGTTAGTCTGTGCAGGCAAGACGATGGATGGAATTTACTCGCGGACCTGGAGTCGAAACTCCGTAAAGAACGAATTAAAATTCATCCCGAATACCATTTCCTACAAATCGAACTTCTAGTGGTTGTGTGACGGATTCGAAGATAGACGTCTATTTTAACTGATATATGCCCAGCTGATAGTATTGACAGATGTCGGAATCCCTCTCACTCGCTGTGATGCGAAATAAAATTAGCAGGGTGTTGTGATGCGCCAATGGATAGAGCGGCAGTTTGTTCATGAATACACTGGCAGCAAAAATGAAATTGTAACTTCTTCTTATACGGATGCGTTATGTAACTTTCGGAAAGGTTGGGATTCAAGAATAACAAATTTACAAACACGATTTTGGTCATTTTCGAAAAAAAAAACAAACAGCCGTAGCCCCGTCCACCTTCACTCTCTACGCTACTGGAGATGTGTAGGTGATTATCAGGTGATTAATTGTGGGTTTATACCTCAAGCTACCCACATTAATCCATAAACTGCTTGTTAGGCGTATCAATCATTTATTACCTTTAAAATGTATCCGCCACAAGTTGTGTATTGAGAGAGAGAGAGAGAGAGAGAGAGAGAGAGAGAGAGAGAGAGAGAGAGAGAGAGAGAGAGAGAGAGAGAGAGAGAGAGAGAGAGAGAGAGAGAGAACCATACTTTGAAGGTTGTCAAAGTTGCGAGTCAAAACAAGTCTTTTCATTTTGGTTTGGCATGAACACGTTTAAAGAAATGCAATGAAATGTCGATCAATGTCTGATTCAGCCTCTCTCTCTCTCTCTCTCTCTCTCTCTCTCTCTCTCTCTTGTGATTTAACTGAATAGAATCTTTCTGTTTGTCCATCCATATATATATATATATATATATATATATATATATATATATATATATATATATATATATATATATAAAGAAATGCAGACATTATTCGGACGCATATCTTGTACTAGATATACCGTATATACTCATGTATGCATATGCCACATATATGTAAATTCGAATCCATTTCCTTATGGGAAAGTTCACAAAAATGACTTGCATGATAACTTAATATGGGAATTTATTCCGAAAGTCATTTCACATACGATTAATTAATTATATACGGTTTTCCTTGAGGCAAACATGTCAATGAAGTAAACCAGTCCAGAGTTTTGAATACTTCCCAAAATATAACAAAAATGGTAAAATAGTCAACTCAGTACTTATAAATGAAGGAGACAAAGCATACGCGCTTGCAGATTAGTCATTAGATCAAAAAGGATCATTAGGCATCTTAATCTCCTTGTCAGATAATATCTAACATCTAATCCGCAAACTATCGTATTTTATCTAATGAACAAAGCCTACACAAGACTTCAAAGGGACCAAGACTTCGCACAAAGATATACACGTGATTGTTTAAAAAGGGCTAAACTTAGACGAGGAGAGGGAATTATGTCCTATCTTTCAATTTGTAGAGGAAGGAGGTCTTTGGAGTATTTTGCCTAATCCTCATTTTAAAAGCAGTTTTTTTGTATAAAATAAAATGAAATAAATGAAGCATTGCACGAAATCTGCACGAAACCCGTTCCAAGAGAATAGAAAGTGTAATAGAAACAAAATAATAATAAAAAACAACAACTATTGTCTTCTTTAGGGTTGAAGACATTAGCCGTCCAAAATGTTTAAAGACTCCGCTATATTTGATTCATTTTTGTTCGGATATGAACGAAAGAAACACAAGATGAAGTGACAGAGAGCAGGAGAAGAAGTACCTGAATCTCTTCAAGGCATACATATTCTTGTAATTTTTCATAATTCGTGGGATTTTACTTTAGTAAAACATCGTACTCTTGTCAATAAAAGAAAGTGACATAATTTTCACTCTCTAGATATCATATGTTCATTTTGTGCACTGTAGCTTGATCAAGTCGGACTGATTAGTCCAGTCGCATGTTCTCTCAGCTACAGGTTAGTTACGCACTTGTTCAAGAGGCATTTTCTGTGCACAAATTTAATGAGGCATTCATGAAAAAAAAGAAATAAAAAAATTAAACATTAGGTCAAAAAGGTCAAGATTTTTTTAGTTATATAAATAAAAATCAGAAGAATATTATTCATTTGACTTTCGACATTAATTGCAATTAATAGAAAAGTTTGTTCACCCAACCCCACCCCACCCAAATTTATACATGCATTTGCACGTCCGAATGTCATTTTGGACACCATGTGGTGCTCACAGTGCAAACACAAACCATATTCTTAAGTAACAATTCTGCAAAACAATGTGTACTAAACAGCTTGATGCAATTTAAATTATTTCTATCCAAGACGTTATTTTTTTAATAGATATTCCACTTGCATTGAACCCACATGTAAAGCAACAACAGGAGGATATATGCCTCACATCAGTTTCAAGAAAAACACCAACCCGAAACACCTAATTCACAAGTACATTCACATCTTTAATTATTAAACAGTAATAACTTTTAAAACAAATTCACACTATAGCCTTGGAGGCGCCCGGGGGCAAGCTTCTTTAGTAGAACCCCGAGTTTGCTATGAGTATATTTTTTTTTGTTAATTGCCATTTTCACCTTTTGTCTCTTTTCAGCAATTAAGAAATATATTTTCATAATTTCTGCTGCAAAAATATAAATAGAAGACAAAATATCTTGATGGCCCTTTCCTTCACCTGGTAGCAATTAACCCTACCCGCCCCCGCCTCTCCTCCAGCCGTTAAGACTTATATACATATTGAATTAATATGTGATTTGTTTTGCATAACAGAATAAAGATCAAAATGTACAAAGCTTAATTTCTGCTTGAGACATACAAACTACGGAATGAATTCAGCGGATGGCAGAATGCAAGATACAATGACGAAGAAGGGAAGTAGATCTAAGCACTTGCTAGTAGCACTCTACTGCTTACATCAATGAAGAATACAGTATACATGGATGAATTACGCAAATAAAAAATATAAATGCAAAACTTGTTATAAAAAAAAACAACAGAAAAGGGCAATAAGAGAGAAAGCAGCATACGGTACACATATCTATTTTATAGTTCTCGCACACTGAACACGAGGATGCCATCACATTTGACCTACTGGTATGGGAGGAATGAAGAAGTGAAAATGGAATCCAATACTGAATTTTTAGTCGCTTTTTTCTCTCTATATAACTAGGGCTACTTATACAAATTTTGACTTGCCCAACAACGATTTTTAGTTATTTATGTTAGATGGATAAATACAACGCCGTTCCCAGCTACCTACCTAGTACATACATACATACATACATACATACATACATACATACATACATACATACATACATACATACATACATACATACATACATACATACATACATACATACATACATACATATGGGACTATAAGGGTGAAACTAGGTCTTTGGTGAAAACAAGCTTTGTCACGATGACTTCATGTCATGACCTTCTTTTCCATAAATTGACCTTATTACTTGTCTAGTATTTAACAGTACCTTTGTACTAGATATTATTATTATTATGTATTCAGTGAGCTGAACATAACTCAGTACCTGACAACGTGAGTGTCGAAAATGCGAACGTGACAAACCGAAACTACGAACGTGATAAAATTGCGAACGTGATGGAGAGCTGAGGAAAATCCCGCAAGTCTATTAGCACTCACCCCGCACCATATAAACGATCATCACTCCCCCACCCCAATATTCATAACTGTTACCTAGCTTGACCACATTTACCTGACAACAACACGCATCTATCTGGTGACAACTTAGTGATAATATCTAGCAAAAATGAGAGATGCTCTCTACAGCCTGTTAAATTTGTACATGAGTAAAGATTAGTTTGTATTCGCTTATAAGTCGAATCAAACTGCGAACAACACAGATCCTTATCTGAGGTAGCATTACAAGCTTGCAGACAAGGGTATACGTTATTTGTTGATTGCTCCCAACAAACTGCACAGACACAGATTTAAAGGCGCATTCTGCAATAGTAGACCTGGGAATGTGCAGTTTGCAGTTGGACTCGTCATACGAGTAAGTATAGCCTGTATATCTAGGATCGTATTATCAATTAAACCCTTGTAACTTTTGCATTTGTCATGTATTACTGAACATCAATTATTTCTAGTTAACGATCGGTTCCTTTTTCACTGAGGCATTTCACACACACACACACACACACATACACACACACACACACTTCTTATCTTTCATCATTTTTGTTCTTGTTATTATTTATGTTCTTGTCATTGTTATTATTGGCGTCACTGTCGTCATCGTTATCATTGCCGTCATGATCGCCTCACATATTTTACGCTAATGTACCGATTTCATAAAAAAAAATATTGGTCGACTATAAAGACAATATTAAAGCTACATTCCTTACCAAAACCATTTTTTTAATTAATAATACTAGCAAGTTCTTTGATGAGTCTAACAATTAACCATTAAAAAAATTAAAAAAAAGTTGTCGGCTCTCATTTTACATTTTTTTTTTCTTCTGAAGTCCAGGAAATGAAAATGACCAAGTTGAGCTTGCACTATTTTTTTTAAATATATAATTGCACATCTGAAGCAAGGCGTAGTTGTATACTCTATAACCCGTATTACACACATCAATCATGTTTCAAAAGAAAGGACATTAAAATTCTTGTTAACAATACCTAAGATATGCGATTTTTAAAAAATAGCCAGTGAACAAAACAGGTGAAATTTTTTTCTTAAAAAAAATAATGTAAAATACGAAACTGTAAAGCGCCACCATTATTTAATTTGAACGGCCATTTGTAAAAAAAAATATAAAAAGTCACTGTCTAAATTACAACCATATCTAGATTTTTCATCCGTTTTAAAGATAAAGTTGGTTGTCATAGCAAACTGGCCGCAAAATTAAATTTTCTCCAAATTTGGAATGTCCAGATATTTATGAGCCTCTTGGAAAAACAACTGTATGTGTTCTTCATTTTTAGGTGATGTTTAAAATGTTGCCATTTACTATAACAGCTCACAAATAAACACTTTGGATAAATTACTGCACAAGTGTTACTCATTAGATTTAACAGCATTTTTAAACTGTAGAACATACCTCTTGCCAATGTATCAATTTACCCAAATCACAGTGTGATATGTCATTGACGTTCATGAGATTGTAATACTGGCTTTTTGTCAATGTACCAATTTTCCCAATTCACAGGGTGTTCTGTCGTGACGTTTATGAGATTGTAATACTAACCCTGCCAGTGTACCAATTTACCCAAGTCACAGTGTAATCTGCCGTGACGTTCATGGTACTGAAGTTCTGTTACTTGCCAATGTACCAATTTACCCAAATCACATGAATATCTGCCGTGACGTTCATGAGATTGTAGTACTGGCCAATGTACCAATTTACCCAAATCACATGAATATCTGCCGTGACGTTTACGAGACTGTAGTACTGGCCAATGTACCAATTTACCCAAATCACATGATAATCTGCCGTGACGTTCATGAGATTGTAGTACTTCCCTTGCCAATGTACCAATTTACCCAAATCACAGGGCAATCTGTCGTGACGTTTATAAAATCGTAATACTAACCCTTACCAATACACCAATTTACCCAAATGACACGATAATCTGTCGTGACCTTTATGAAATTGTAATACTAACCCTTACCAATGCACCAATTTACCCAAATGACACGATACTCTGTCGTGACCTTTATGAAATTGTAATACTAACCCTTACCAATACACCAATTTACCCAAATGACATGATTACTTTTATTTCAATAGTAAATCAACATTAGAAAAGGTAGGTAGGTAGCTGTGAAGGAGAGGTCCTATGAAAGTGAGTGGTCTCATAATAACGGTACGCAAACCGTTGGCTTGCAACACAAACCGTTGGCGTGCAACACAATTTCTCACCCATTGGACAAAGAAATCTAGCTGATTTACTAGCTTTACCTTTCTCACCTCAGTCCGGTTGTCTGTCCTGTTGTTTCATTCATGGTGTCATCGTGCTAAGAATTACTTATAAAGGGAAGAAACTCTTGTTGTCATATGCTAAGCCCGACGTAGTTGTTTTAAATCAATCAAACAACAACAACAACAACAATAACAACAACAACAACGATATAACTTCACTCATAAAGCAACATAAGGTCTCATCAAGTTTAATAATGCATGCTGTGAAACATCTTGAGACAGACACCCATACCCACACACGACGTCAAGCTATTTGGGTCTCATGAATGCAAGTGTACCTTATAACCCATAACTGCTAAGGCCACCAGTGCTTATCACATGAATAAACTGTTTGGATACGAGAGGTCGCAGGTTCGAACCCCAGCCTAGTCATGCCGAAGACTTATAAAAATGGTGCTAGCAACTGTCTCGGTAGGTGCTCAGCATGAAGAGGATAGTGTTAGGACTGGTCGGTCTGGTGTCAGGATAATGTGACTGGGTAGGACATGATGATACATGCCTGCGGCATGATGCGCCAGTGCTAAATGTCAATATAAACTGCCACACTGAAAACATCGTAGCAATATGACTGAAAAATTGTCAGAGGTATATATATCACACACACACACACACACACACACACACACACACACACACACACACACACACGTGGATGCACCGGGGTCAGATGAGCAATAGACTTACGGACACTAGATGGGGTAAGAAAGCCGAGTATCATATTTGTTTCAATAAAATCTTCAGCCTCACCAGCTCAGCAACTGTTCGCGTTTATCATTGGCTATTATATATTATGTGAGAAAAAGAAAATTAGTAAATACCTGTATTTGAAAGCTAAAGAATCTCCCTCTAACTTTAATAAATGAATGTATGCGCTGTTTATGTGCAAATCTAATGCATAAATTATTTATACTTTTAATATATTACCACCGAATTATATGGGAAATTAATTAGTACCCCAATTCCAGTATAGTTTAATACAAGCGAATCCGATTTCTGAGAAATAAATAAAATCCCTGTTAATGCTGATTTCTTTTTCCTGGTAGAAGAATTTAGTCCAGATATCTTATTATAGTTATGATACAGTAAAATGCAACATTATATAATGTAGTTCCACGGGTGCCATTGGAGATTGTAGCCCTCAAACTTCAAAAGTTCCGGTGTAATTTTCTTTTCTTTTTTTAACACTTCTGTTTAGGTATTTTAGGATTGCGAACAACAAGATTTTCTTTCGTCTGAAATCGAAGAGCTTTACAACATGCAAAATTCCCTCCTTCGAAAATGAAGATTTGAGAACGGAAGTGCTCCAGAAAGCATAATCAGTTTTAAGTTTTCCAAAAATACATATTAAGACACGTGTTTTGAAAGAAATGTGGTTAGTTTAAATTTACTTCCTGGAGATGCATTAGACTGACCTCAGTAAAAAAAATGAAAAGTAATGGGGGCACATGTTTAAAACTAATCCAATGCTCTTAACATACAGACGTGACCTCAGAGTTGGTTGGCGTAGTTATAATATCCAAAACTTAATGGAAAATCGCCAGATAGCAGAGACGTTTACTTAGTGACTATGGCGCAGAGTATGTTAGCCATATCCAAAAATGATGTGCATAGAGTGTACCGACACAGAGCTACGCCACCGAGAGGTGTTGCAATACAATACGCGCATTTCGATGGAAACGCTTTGCTATATCATGTGAATATCTTTTTTCTTTTTATTTTGCAAGTGACGTGCTTCTCCAGGCAAGAATTATTTCCATAATAGGTTGTCAGATTGTAATCTATCTGCTAGGCAACACTTCTACAATGTTTGTTGTTGTTGTTGTTGTTGTTGTAAGGGTTAACGCCATTTTTCAGCACAAGATAGGCTATACATGGCGGCAAGTATTAATGGTGGAGGAAGAGACCGGGAAATCACCGGAAAGAACTACCGACCCACGAGAAGCTACTGGCAAGCTTTCTCACCTATCCACATTCGCCGAATCCTAGACTCGAACCCACACAGACAGAGGTGAGATGGCAGTGATCCGTAACAGACAGCGCTTTAGACCACTCGGCCACTCAGGGCCTATTACAATGTTTGCTAAATCCGTTAGTTTTGATGGCGAACGACAATTAGAAATATATACGCTCGATTATTTCTGAAGCAATATTTCCAAATCGATGTTTATATCTAATCATTTTCAAATGACTTTGCTTCACATAGTCATTATACATGCGAAGGGGTTTGATTTTACACTATCATTGGAATTAAATATACCAGTACATTTAACTTAGGATAATCTAAATATTAATTCTAGCAGAAATGGTTTTGACATGCGCTTCGGATAAACGAAAACAGATAAAGCATTTTTCGACGAGTTCTATGAAATAAAAAACCACTCTTAGAATAGTCAAGCTGAGGAGGATTAAACTATACAATTTTTTCTTTCCTTTTATGTGATTGATCTTTCCCTTGTAACGGGCTATTTTTTAAAAATCAGCTAACAGCACTGCGAGTAAATAATAAATACTCTTTAGTCGAATAAATATAATTGCAGTTTTCGTCTTCATTTCTAATGGAAGTGTGTAAAACACTGACGGGTTTTCATATCTATTTACAAACTGCCAAAGAGTGAATACACTGTTGCGCGAACCCATCTTCGCTAGCCAAGATTCCCAAGTGATAAACCTATATACGCTTTGGCGTATCAAGCGGATATTCATATGCTTTGGGTCTGTGAATTTCACTGGATGCGGTGGAAAGCCATCACTTCCAATCAAAATTAAGTTGTTCAAATTTGAACACTGTTCCAACATGATCAAGACGAGGAGAGCACACAACTTGAATGGACTGATAAATAAGCAATTTGCCATTGCTGGTGTGTATTTGCACAAATTCCTTTCACTCAAATAAACCTGTAATGGCTTCTCTTTGACACCGAGCCATAATTTTGATGTTAAACTTCCAAAGTATCCTTCTCGGGTTAATTGCCCCCAACATTTTCGGCTGATGTACAATGCACCACTATATTGGTTAGTCAAGTTACATTCTAAGGGAGGTAACTCATTAAATCTAATAGATGTCGCTAGAACAAAGCACAATAATATATCAGTTCGATCCGCCAAGGTGTAGACAGGCCTTACTTTATCGGAACCTTGGCTAACGAAGATGACGCATACCGAGCAGAACACAACGTTTGGACAGATACCTGGTACCAACTTCAGGTCAGCGCATAGTGCGATGCTAAGAAAGTGGGGACGGAACAAGCCAACGGAAACTACCAAGGGCTTTTTCTGTTGCATGCTAGAAAAGGCATCGGTGTAAATGCATTTGGAAATCTTCATCTCTTTCCAATGACAAAGGAATAACTCCAACTTTCTGAAAGAGTTGGGACATAAAAGGCTGAACATTTTTTGAAGGAAGTTAATAGTGACAGTAGTTGCGTCATAAACAAACTTGTTGAGGTCACAAATATTCGATTGGTAAGCATGAATAGCAACGTAATCAATAGTTTATGGTCATGGAAACGGGATGATTTCTTCATTCATTTTTTAATTCAATATTTATAATTAAAAGGTGTAGGTATTTAATTAATTCGAATGATATTTTCAACTTTTGTCTTTCATTATGAGTATTTATTCTTCGCATATCTAGCTAACGTACAAATAAAGGAAGTTATAAGCGATACGCAAACACGGATGCTCGCATGGCGGAGTAATTGGCAGGGTTTTTAAGTAATGTGAACGGGTAAATATTATCGGAGAGACATAATTTACTTTTATAAAATAAATGCTTTTCCTTCTATCGTGTTATCTGTATAGGTAATATATGGATTCCACAGGATACGACTACAACCGAGGGTATTCTTCTACAGCAATAAGGCTGGATTCACCATCTGAATGATAACCCGTTCTCCTACGCAAAATAGCAACAAAGCACAATGTCACGTGATTGTGACCTTCATCAGGTTAAGAAGACGAGTATTAAAATCTTTTAAGCAACAAAATTTCATTTGCGAATCCTGCGAAGCTAATCGACTGTGCTGGCTTTAATTGGATCTGGTACTCACGTAGGCCGGCCCACCGGATTCAGAGTTTGTATCTTTGAAGCTAACTTGTATCTTTGAAGCTAACTTGTATCTTTGAAGCTAATTCTGTGAGATAAAAGCTCGAGAAGGTTTACTTTGCATGAAAGCCATGCTTGCTATATCGAAGATCGAAAATCTCCGCTCTAACGCAAGGCTAGTGAAGATTGGTCTAATATCTGAAATCTTCACGAGGTGACTCTGATCTTGTGAGACTTCAAAGTAAGCCTAGTGTATAACTCATTTCAGTCACGCAGATGGGGCTTAAGGAGTAATATCCTGCTTTCCATCATTCACCGGAAGAAAGAGTCGTTTGAGCGTGCCACGTCTTGATACCATGCGTATCATGTAGTGTTTGCGAGCGCGAACAAAGTGTTGCATGACTCTGCTCTCGACTTATTTATGTAGGAGAGCGAGATTATGAAAACTCTTTAATTGCCGATTGAACGCAACTAACTTTTGGATACAAAGCCTGACAGCGTCAAGAGGAACATGGAGCCGTGAGACCTTGGTCGATGCACATCAAAATTAGCTAACGCAATCCAATATGACTTTATCAAGACTGATATCGCGTCAGTCATGATGTATGGAAATGTCAGAGATCACTGACGGTAGTCTTTGGTAGTAATTAGAGCCAACGTTTTCCTCCTCGAAAAACCAGAGAGAATAAAGCCTGTTGGGGAACTAAGGCACTCAAATGGAAAATTTTGTTAATTTGCACAATTCCCTGAACATCAGCCATTTTCCCTCATAAAGCCTTCATTGCGAAGGTCCTTCTTGCTCACGAGATTGTTTCCACAACTGAATGTTTAATACGTTTGTTCAACAAGACGGTCCAGACAATAAAATGCGTGAAGACGATGGTCCAGGTAGTACCCCTGCAACCATGCCACCATGGTTCCTGGGGAAGATTCGGCAGGGCCAGAATCGTCTCGAGTAGATCTAACCTAGATCTATTAGCTCTGTTATCCAGGACTTCTCCTACCAGAGACGGGCTATCAGAATCATTTTGCAATTCTGTCCCCGTAATTTCTGCATTTTTCCGGTACCAAGATTGAAGAAGGGTGTGTGAAGGCCCAGAACCCCTTCTAGCCGATCGACAGTGCGTCCACAGCCCAAGCTTCTGGGTCTGGAACTTTGTGGGCTAAATGGGCTGCCTAAAATTTGGGAAACAGTCCCAAATAGCATCAGAAAATCCCATTGGTGTAGAGGCAAAATTTGGCATGAAGTTAAAATTGCATCATTGTCTCCAGCAGCATACAATACATCTATTCGAAGTTAGATGGTTGTAAACCATCATAGCAGTTCCTCCATTTCTGAGGACATCATTGAAGCTGCTTGACACGCTAGTTTAGGTTTTGGGGGAGGGGGACCCAAGTAGTGTCACCACAAGGCTCGAAAGAGATGAAGATTTCAGGTGAAGATTTACAACATTCCTCTCCATGTAAGGTTTGGTTCTTTTATTATTCCCTTTGGTTGACCTTTTGCATGACCGCTGACCAGACATCCTTAGACCATAACTTGCCCATGCTGTATGGTTGAGAAATGCATTTGGTGTAACCAGTACACGTGCCATAAGTGTCATCTCTAGCCTTAAACTTCTTACACGAAGAAAATTTGGTCCCCATTCAGACTGAAAAGACGCAGAAGTAAAACATAATTAACACAGCATAAATAGCCATTCATCACATAAATAATATGCTACTACAGTGGAACCTGTCTTGAAAGACCACCCCTTTTGCCAAAACATAATGGTCTCTCATGACAAGTGGTCTCTCATAACAGGTCATAATACTATATAATCAATAAATTTGTACATGAAGAACCTGGTCTCTCAAGACAGGTGGTCAATCATAGCAGTGGTCTCTCAAGACAGGTTTTACTGTAAAGACCCATTACTAAAGAGGGTAAAGAAAAAAATTTATGCGAAGTCATGAATGATTGGTTTAATAATAGTGTTGTCACAATGTGGAATATTTTGGCATAGTGACTCTTAAATGACTAAGTCCATAATTGTTAAATTATTCCAAAATTCAGGAGAAAATATAAAAATAATGTATACCACCTACATAGTAATGATCAAACTCCAAGTTCAGCAATGGCTGCTGATAAATGTCTTAGAAAAGACTTGGAATGTTCATAAGGTAATTCCGTGCATGTTTCAACACAACAGTTTAAAAACTGGGGGGCCCCCGAGTGGCCGAGTGGTCAAAAGCGATGTCTGTTATGGATCACTGCCATTTCATCTCTGTGTGGGTTTGAGTCTAGGATTCAGCGAATGTGGATATGTGAGAAAGCTTGCCAGTAGCTTCTCATGTCTGTGGTTCTTTCAGGTTATTTCTCGGTTTCTTTCTTCCACCATTTATTCTTGCCGCCATGAATAGTCTATCGTGTGCTGAAAATGGCATTAAGCCCAACAACAACAACAAAGTCACCACTTAATGGTGGCAAGGGGATGTAATGGGCAAGAGTTATTGTCCTTTTCTTTATGAAATAGACATGAAAGGACAATATTTCATCTTTTGAGTTGGGCAGGATTCAGGAGGTAGTAGGTTCGTACCATAATGCTAATGTGATAAGCAAAAGTATTAGATGGAGAATATTGGCATATCTCTATGTTACATTTATGCACTGTGACTGTATTTTCTTTTGTACATTGTACTTGCTCTATGCACACAGCTAATCAATGATTGCTCCCATGTGCTTGAAAAATCAGATGGAATTATTCTAAAGAAAATTATCTTTATCAGTTATGAAAGAAGGAAAGTGAATTTTGCCAAGCTAGACCATACAGCTAAAGAATGTGCAATGAATAAATTATCAAATATATAAAATGTAAAATTGCATCCATCAATTATGCAACAAACTAAGGGAAATTAAAAGTTCTATTAAAAATACCAAATATATACAAAGTCTGTAAATGGCCAGTATAACCAGTGATAAAAATCAAAAATGTTTTCTTTTAAAAACCTTACCCCTTGCAAAATATTAAACAGCAGATTGAAACCAAAGGTAAAAATGTTTTAATACAGAATGGAAAGTTTCTTTCTAACATAATTTTTATTTCTACCATATGCTTTACATTAGTATACATCAGTTTGGTTACTTTTCTGTTTTCATATTTTATTCAGCAGTTTGATATATATATATATATATATATATATATATATATATATATATATATATATATATATATATATATATATATATATATATATATATATAACTGTCACAGATTGGTATAAACCCATTTCTTTATTAAATGAATGTACTCGGGTTTCATTTCTTGTGCACATTGATACATGAGGATGATTGATGTATATTCTACAATACTTTGAAACTGTGAGTCGGTTCATCCTATGCCACATGCATGAAGTGCTTTTGATGGAAAAACCCAAATACATGAATTGCATAGATGATGTAAAGCTACATTGTCTGTGTATAAATGCTTCACAGTAAGATCAAATTGACATTACAGAACATTTATTACTTAAGAGACCTGCATACAGCTGATGGGAGCTGATCCATGTGGTTCAGAGCTGACAGTAGTTGTGGAGCTGACCATGTTGGTCAGGATTGATGAGGTACCAGCTAAAGTAACCATGGAAACTGACTGTGATTTTGGCCCTAGCGGCTATAAAGCTGATGACGGAACTGGCAACGGAACTGTTTGGACGGTTGCAGTGCAGCTGAGTGAAGTGTTACGGGTCAAGTAGCAGATGATTGGGTGTTGCAGACCAATGTGGTGGTCGATAATTGCTTGTCTGACCTAGGAATCAATGGTGGTCGGTGACTACCTATAACCTTTGCTTGTTTGGCCAATGGAACTGGTAGTGTGATGTTGAGGGGGTGTATATGTTGTATACATTGCTCCATAACATGAAGTCTCTTTGTTTGACCAGTGAAACTGGTAGCAAAGAGTGATGTCTAACCTTTGCTTGTTTGATCAGTGGAATTGGTAGCAAAATGTGATGTCTAACCGTTGCTTGTTTGACCAGTGAAACTGGTAGCAAAGTGTGATGTCTAACCTTTGCTTGTTTGACCAGTGAAACTGGTAGCAAAGTGTGATGTCTAACCTTTGCTTGTTTGACCAGTGGAACTGGTAGCAAAGTGTGATGTCTAACCTTTGCTTGTTTGACCAGTGGAACTGGTAGCAAAGAGTGATGTCTAACCTTTGCTTGTTTGACCAGTGGAACTGGTAGAAAAGTGTGATGTTGAGGGAATGTATGTGTTGCTTCAAACATGCAAGTTTGGCCGTGAGCTAATTTTGGGGTCTTATACCCGGTGTTTAGAAAGTGAAGAGACATCTTGTGATATCTACCGTATTATCATTTTACTATCTGAGTAAAATATCAGTTCATTTTTGAGTGAGTAAAATATCAGTTCACTGTTCTGAGTGAATGCTTCATTTGTTTTACTATTTGAGTAAAATATCAGTTCACTTTTTGAGTGAGTAAAATATCAGTTCACTATTTTGAGTGAGTAAATATCAGTTCTCTATTTTTAGTGAATACTTCATTTGTTTTGTAGTTGTGTAAAACTCATTCTTTTCATTTTGCAATAAACCATAAATCGTTCATTCTTTTTGTTCTTATACTGTATAAGATCATGTATTTGTATTTTGTTTCATTAGTAGGTTCGTGTGAATTATGTTAATTCATCCAATATTTGGACCCATACATGAATGTATCAATCATATTTCATTTCTTATTTAATCATACATAATTAAATATTGTATTTGTATTCCCATCAACAGTGTTTTTTTGTTAATCTGAAATCCCAACTCTTTTATCTTGTTACATAAACACACACACACACATACCCACACCAATTAATGAAATCAACAGTCATAATTAACTGAGAAAATTTATTTAGATGTCAAAAGAGATTTATGTTACTGTTTATATTTATTATAGGAATAATCACAAAACATAGCAGAACATAAATGGTAAAGTGCCAAGATAATTTGCGCTTCAGTTAATCTGCTCATTCTACACTGCTCCAGATTCAGTGACATCATAACTGGATTAACTCTGTAAGCTAAGGGTGTAATTGACTGCACTAAGGTGTAATTGACTGCACTAAGGTGTAAATGACAGCACTAAGGTGTAATTGACTCACTAAAGTGTAACTGACTGCATTGAAGCATAATTAGCTGCCCTAAGGGTGTAATTGACTGCACTAAGTTGTAATTGACTACACTAAGGGTTTAATTGACTGCACTAAGGTGTAATTGACTGAATTGACTGCACTAAGGGTGTAATTGACTGCACTAAGGATGTAGTTGACTGCACTAAGGTGTAATTGACTACACTAAGGTGTACTTGACTGCAATAAGGGTGTAATTGATTACACTAAGGTGTAATTGACTGCACTAAGGGTATAATTGACAGCACTAGGGTGTAATTGACTGCACTAAGGTGTAATTCACTGCACTAAAAGTATAATTGACTGGACTAAAGTGTAATTGACCACACTAAGGGTGTAATTGGCTGCACTAAGGGTGTACTTGGCTGCACAAAGGGTGTAATTGACTGCACTAAGGTGAAAAGTTTGCAGCTTCATGTGTGGTTTTAATAACTGTAACATAAAAACCAGCAAACAACATAACACTTGAATGATGACAATAAAATCTGGTGAACAAATATCACTTACTAATATTGAAGATTAAGACCTCATTCACCCCAGGCATTACAGATTAGCTCTCCAAAGACAACAAAGGCAATGTTTTTGACCATTACACTAAAGTCCTTTAAAAAGTTGTATCATTATGACCTTATCAGCATTGATCTGGTTTTCACTAAGACATAAAGAAAAAAAATCTGTGGAATGCCATTGGAGTTAACTTATAAGCAAGTACGTCATGGTACATGATCATATGTTGCTCTTAGCTGTTTTCATGAGTGTATGATGTGAACTGTATTCAATTATCTAAAGTAGACATATGATGATTGAATACATTATTCATTATGCCTTTATACAACCTTTTGTGAGTAATTCAAAATTTAGATTAAAAATTCGCTAATTGAGCATGAAATAATCATGGTTATGGACAGTTTTCAAAGTAATAGCCAATTGTGAGACTGTTCAAGAATAACTTTAAAATATAAGTATGTATCTACTGATTATAATCTCATAAAAGAAGAAACAACTATAGCTTTCAGCTAGTAATATCAAGCAAAATGAATTAAAAAAATGTCTGAAATACAAGATTGCAAACATTGGAATCACAGACTTGCTTTGATATTCAATACAAATTTTAGCTCAGTAATACTGCATAGTACTTGCATGAATATCATTTTAAACCAGTTGATTGCATAATTCATAAAATGTTTCATAACAGGTCTCGGAAATTGTAAACATCAAACGAACTCATGGCTGGAAAAAATTATTGTTCAGTAACTCAAGACAAGTTGAATATTTTGTTGGGCTAGTAAAATGTACTATGTATCATCAAATATTTTCATAGCATATAAAGGAAAAATGTGAAATGTTGAGCAATTTTAAGCAAGTCTCTAAATGAATTTTTTCAGTGACATGTAAAAATAAGGCTTCTGATGAGAACAAAATTTTTCTCCTATAGTAAGCCCAGTGGGATCCATCTGAAAACATTTTGTTGTAAAGTTGTGGTGAAACTTATAATTGGAAATATTTTCTTCGATAAAAAGAATTTATCAATGTCCTTCAGGTTGAGCTACTCATAACTACATTCAAAACACTGAGTAGGTGGAAAATAAAGGGTACTGAAATAAAAGTAAATATATATTTGACACTGAGGTTAATCTAGTGTAGGATGGACAGACAGACCTACATATGGATGGACACACAATACTAATGCCAAGGTGACTGCTCTGTCAATCATCTGACAATGGATCATGTCGGCAGGCATCAACATAATTTGGGGCTTGACATCAGACATGTGAATATCGAACTATGGCATTAAATATTTTTCAGCATGAGTTAAAATGAGGCATTAAATATAATTCTTATTTAAATTAAACAGGAAATTTGAAAAGAGTTAGTTTTATCTATGGATGATATCCTCATCCTCCTCCATTCAAATTAGCATCCTTTAAATTATACTCCATCATTAACTGCATCAATTAACATTTTGCCACTTATTATCTATTCGGAAAACGTAAAATGTAAAACTATAATAAAAATATTATCAGTTCCTCATTAGTCTGGTAAATTAATCCAGGTTACAATAAATCAAATGAGACTAAACTTCAAAGTTACAAAAATGTCTGAGTCCAAAAATGTAATTTAGACCCAAGATACCAAAACAAAAGTTATTTAAAATTAAAATTGGAATTATGGATTAAAATTTTGCACTCTATACATTTTGTGACTACATGGCCTCCTCTTTTGATTTAACTCTTAAGCAGATTTGGACTTGAGAAGGATTTGGATTGTGGTAGCACTCTGTGACAGCCATAGTAGAGCTGACAGGAAGTACATGATGAAGACAGCGTTTCCAACTGATATTCCAATGGTCAAGTCAAATGTTTTAGCAGCTGTGATCAGGTACAGGCAACACCGAACTGCTTCCATTAATGGAGCAGACCTCCTGTGAAAAACAATCATAAATTAGTGTCTTGCATAAGTTTATATAAAATTGTGAATTTCTTGAAAGGAGTTCTTCACACAACTTAGTGAAGATGCATTGAAATAATTGTTAGAAGTTTATGTGTGTATATATATATATATATATATATATATATATATATATATTACATTTTGGGAAATAAATTACACCAAAGTATTTTAATTGCATGATAAAATACCAAAAAATGCAGGTCATCTTATATGGAGGTTTCTAAAACCAAATGAAAGGCTCAAGCTGCAGTGATCAAACTAAGTCAAAACAAATTTAAGACCATGGTATATAAAACACCATTATATATAAGGCGATGGTATAGTGAGTAAAATTATATGTAGGACCATGGTGTAGTGAGCATTATATGTAGTGAGCATTATTATATGTAGGACAATGGTATATTGAGTGTCAATATGTTATAGTGAGGGGCATTATTAGTAGGGCCATGGGAACATTATCTGTAGGGTCATTGTATACTAAGGGACAAGGGTCATGATATACTGAAGGGGCATTCTCTGTATGTCATGGTAAACTGAGGGGCATTATTTGTAGGGTCATAGTAAACTGAGGGGCATTATTTGTAGGGTCATGGTAAACTGAGGGGCATTATTTATATTTATACTTTGTATATGTAGGGCCATGGTATACTGAGGGGCATTATCTGTATGGTCATGGTAAACTGAGGGGCATTATATGTATGGTCAAGGTAAACTGAGGGGCATTATTTATATTTACACTTTGTATATGTAGGGCCATGGTATATTGAGGGGCCTTATAAGTATGGTCATATTAACCTGAGGCATTATATGTAAGGTCATGGTATAAAGATAGGCATTATATACTGGGCCATGGTATATTAAAAATCATTTTATTTAGGACCATGATATACTAAGGAGCATTATATGTAGGACCATAGTATACAATGGGCCTTATATATAAAGCCATGGCATATTCGGCATTATATGTATGGTCATGGTATAAAGACAGTCATTATATACTGGGCCATGGTATATTAAAGGGCATTTTATTTAGGACCATAGTAAATTCTAAGGAGAATTATATGTGGAACCATAGTATACAAAGGGCCTTATATTAAATACCATGGTCTAGTATGGTCATATTAACCTTAGCATTATAAGTAAGGTCATGGTAAAAAGATCAGCATTATATACTGGGCCATGGCATACTGAAGGGCATTATATTTAGAAGCATTATATACTAAGGAGCAATATATATAGACCATAGTTGTACTTAGTGGTATTATATGTATGGTCATAGTATTCTGAGGCAGTGTATATCAGGCCATGATATACTGAGTGCCAGTTTATGTAGGGCCATGATATACAGGGTGCCAGTTTATGTAGGGCCATGATATACTGAGTGCCAGTTTATGTAGGGTCATGATATACTGAGTGCCAGTTTATGTAGGGCCATGACATACTGAGTGCCAGTTTATGTAGGGACATCATACTAAGTGCCAGTTTTTGTAGGGCCATTATATACTGAGTGCCAGTTTATGAAGGGCCATAATATACTGAGTGCCAGTTCATGTAGGGCCATGATATACTGAGTGCCAGTTTATGTTGGGCCATAATATACTGATAGCCAGTTTAGGTAGGGCCATGATATACTGAGTGCCAGTTTATGTAGGGACATGATATACTGAGTGAACGTTTATGTAGGGCCATAATATACTGAGCGCCAGTTTATGTAGGGCCATGATATACTGAGTGCAAACTTATGTAGGGCTATTATATACTGAGTGCCAGTTTATGTAGGGTTATGATATACTGAGTGCCAGTTTATGTATGGCCATGATATACTGAGTGAACGTTTATGTAGGGCCATAATATACTGAGTGCCAGTTTATGTAGGGCCATGATATACTGAGTGCAAATTTATGTAGGGCTATTATATACTGAGTGCCAGTTTATGTAGGGCCATGATATACTGAGTGCCAGTTTATGTATGGCCATGATATACTGAGTGCCAGTTAATGAAGGGCCATGATATACTGAGTGCCAGTTTATGTAAGGCCATAATATACTGAGTGCCAGTTTATGTAGGGCCATGATATACTGAGTGCCAGTTTTTGTAGGGCCATGATATACTGGGTGCCAGTTTATGTAGGGCCATGATATACTGAGTGCAAGTTTATGTAGGGCCATGATATACTGAGTGCCAGTTTATGTAGGGCCATGATATAGTGAGTACCAGTTTATGTAGGGCCATGATATACTGAGTGCCAATTTATATAGGGTCATGATATACTGAGTGCCAATTTATATAGGGTCATAATATACTGAGTGCCAGTTTATGTAGGGCCATGATATACTGAGTGCCAGTTTATGTAGGGCCATGATATACTGAGTGCCAGTTTATGTAGGGCCATGATACACTGAGTGCCAGTTTATGTAGGGCCATGATATACTGAGTGCCAGTTTATGAAGGGCCATGATATACTGAGTGCCAGTTTATGTAGAGCCATGATATACTGAGTGCCAGTTTATGTAGGGCCATGATGTACTGAGTGCCAGTTTATGTAGGGCCATGATATACTGAGTGCCAGTTTATGTAGGGCCATGATATTCTGAGTGCCAGTTTATGTAGGGCCATGATATACTAAGTGCCAGCTTATGTAGGGCCTTGATATACTGAATGCCAGTTTATGTAGGGCCATGATATACTGAGTGCCAGTTTATGTAAGGCCATGATATACTGAATGCCAGTTTATGTATGGCCATGATATACTGAGTGCCAGTTTATGTATGGCCATGATACACTGAATGCCAGTTTATGTAGGGCCATGATATACTGGGTGCCAGTTTTTGTAGGGCCATGATATACTGAGTGCCAGTTTTTGTAGGGCCATTATATACTGAGTGCCAGTATATGTAGGACCATGATATACTGAGTGCCAGTTTATGTAGAGCCATGATATACTGAGTGCCAGTTTATGTAGGGCCATGATATACTGAGTGCCAGTTTATGTAGGGCCATGATATACTGAGTGCCAGTTTATGTAGGGCCATGATATACTGAGTGCCAGTTTATGTAGGGTCATGATATACTGAGTGCCAGTTTATGTAGGGCCATGATATACTGAAGCTATCGTATGTAAGGTCATGGTATATGAGGGGCATTATATATAGGGCCATGATAGATTGTGGGGCATCATATGTAGGTCCAATATAAACTCAATATTAACTTTGCAACATGAAGTTGGTATTAACATTGCAATGCAAAATCAGTAATCCGGTATTAACTATTTAAATTTATAACTATTGCTAAATGTTTCTCTGAAATACTTTACATTTCTCTAAATATATATAACACAAATTATAATGTTCACACAGAAACACACATTGGATGACAGCATGAATATGGCAGCTGTATTATGCATTCTGAGATTCTGAGTACTGTTGATCGTGCAGCTAACTAATTTATAAAGTACTGCAATTTTCAATAAATTTGTATTCATGCTAAAATTTTCACAGGCATTTGATGGTATAGTCTACTCAACTGAACTGAATTGTAAGAGTTATTTCCCTTTACCCTTCTTTAAACCCTTCTAACTGACTGGAGTAAATCTAAAGAATCAAATACATCATAAGCAAATTCATTGTATCTAATCATCTGATACTGACCCCTAGGAGGCATGTGCACCAAAAATATGTGTAGAAAACCAGTCTGAAATTTTAATCTTTAAGCTGTTGCTTTTTCTGATGAATACATTTTAAGGGTTTCACATTTGTTTCTGTTTATGTTTAACATTTTACAGCATTTAACATCTTTACCTTTCATATTTTATTCCTTTGCACTTCATGTTCATATTTATTTGGAAGGGTTTATGTTCCAACATTTTTGTGCAATCTATATTTACAAATTTGTAAAATCACCTTATGTTGGCACAAAATGTGAACTATTGTGCTAAGGTGCTGTAAAATCATTCATGTGATTCTAACAGCAGCAATACAAAAACAGTTTCAAAGGCCATCCACAGTATATACTGTTTTATGCTGAATTCTACTGCTTTTGAAAAAAAAAAACGAGTTAAAAGTGATTATATCAAAAATGTAATTTTCACATGCTTTATCCCAACATTACAGAGAATGGTGGGAACCAGTCCACTGGAGACCAGAAGTGTTTTACTGGTGCAATGATGTTTGGCTGAGTAATGGGCATAAAAAGACAAACACTGTATACATAACCAGCTGTTAACTGATTATCTTACCGATGAGATTTTACAAGAAATGTGTTTTACGAGGTAGTACAAGAAATAAAGGGATCCAAGTTGATCCCTGATGATTAAATATCTGAATAAAAATTGGCCTACTCTGGGCAGAGGTGAGATAAAAGGGAGAGACTAACCATAATTTTTTTTTAATGCAGAAGCAAGAGTTAGCATCTTGAGTTTTTGTACTGTTTAATTGGTATTGTGTCGTTCATTGTGTTCCACAAAATGAAGAGACTCAAAAACCCAACTACAGGAAAATTGATGTTTGAACTTCTTTGCAGGCCGTGTATTGTTGTTGTCAGTGCCACTTTTAATGCTGATATGTGGTGTACATTCTTTGCAAAATACCGTCATTCAAGGAAGATCTACACCTGAACACTATTGAGAGCCTGTTAAGTGTGAATTTAATAATCACAATCAATGTCATTAGTTGTTACCAGTGATCTTGTGAAGGAAACTAAAAATGCTTGTGTTATTTAAAAAATATTACAGAAAATTATAAGATATAATCAACTCTTCCTTTTTATTGAGTTGACAAAACAGTGACTGATATTCATTGATTATTATTGTAACACTTACCACTTGATGTTTTTATTATATAATCAAAGAATAAAAATTAGGTAAAAAAATTCCACTCTTTTTCTTTTCAGTCTCCTTAAAATGCATAGGATTTATATCAAAAGAAAATTCAGTGGTTTAGAAGCCAAGTTACTGATCTAGTTTTTAAATCAACTGGTTTGATGTCCTGGTTCTGTCACTTGTACATCAAAGACTACTACCTACATTTTTATACTTTTATCAGCTGTGCATACCACTATATGAAACAAATTCCAACCTATATCAGTGTATCTATGCATTGTAGGTCACCTTACCAGTGGTCATAAAGAGCTCCAAATGTCGTCAGGGAGTATATTATGTAAAGGATACAGGCAGCCATAAATAACCCTGGAAAAACCTGCAAATATATAAATAGATAAACAAGAGGCATGTTTTTGTCAAAGCTTACCTTTTACATAGCTAAGCAAACAACTTTATACATGTATTGAGGTTAACTGAGAGTTTGGACAGACATATAAGTGAATGCTTGAACATGAACATAGCTTCTAAAATGATCACTATGTTCAGCTTCCGACAAGGAAAGGTTGACATTTAATAGAAATATTGCATTTGCTATGTAATAATGTATACACAATTGTAAACAGCTCAGACTCAGGCTTCCAGCTGTATATAGTGCCATTTACAGCTCAGACTCAAGACCCTAAACAGTATAGACACTGTGCATCAATTTTATAGCATGCCAGTTACAGCTCATGGTCTATAAAAATTATAGATACAGTCTATTAATTTCATAGCATGCCAGTTACAGCTTATGGCCTATAAAAATTATAGATACAGCCTATTAATTTCATGGCATGCAGTTACAGATCATGGTCCACACTGTAAACAACAGACAAAGCTTTCCCAATGCATAGTGTGCTAATTAAAAATTAGGGTTTACATTGTAAAAAGATATATCCTTCCAATTACTGTGTGTGCCAGTCACAGATTAGGATCTATACTGTAAACAGCAGAAGCACAGACTTCCACTCAAGTAACATGCTAGTTACAAAATGAGGATCTACACAGATTTCCACTCAAGTAACATCCTAGTTACAAAAAGAGGATCTACATAGACTTAAACTCAAGCAACATGCTAATCACAAAATGAGGAGCTACACAGTAAACAGTGCATGATCTACAATGTCAACAGCACAGACCTAGCCTTCAAATTGTACAGCATGCAAATTACAGCTATACAAAACATACAGCACAGAACCAGCCTTCCAATTACATATCATGCCAGTTACAGCTCAGGATCTACACTTAAAACAGCACAAACCCATCCTTCCAATTACACGGCACACCAGTCATGGCTAGGAGTCCACACTGTATGCAGCACAGACCCATCATTCCAATTACAGTGCATGTATGTTACAGCTTGGAGTCCACACTATACACATCACAGACCCATCTTTCCAATCACATAGTATGCCTGTTACAGCTTAGGGTCTACAGTGTCGATGGCACATATTTTTCCTTCCTTTTGCTCAGCATCAACACTGTAAACAGCAAAGACCCAGAATTCCTGTTACAGTGCATATCAATTTCAGATCAGAGCGAAGATCATAAACAGTACTGACCCCACAATGTGCCAGTTACAGCTCTGACATCCAATTACAGAGTATGCCAGTTACAGCACAGACATCCAATTACATAATGTGCCAGTTACAGCTTTGACATCAAATTACATAGTGTACAAGTTACAACTAGACTTCTAATTACATAGTGTGCAAGTTACAACTCAGACATCCAATTACATAGTGTACCAGTTACAACTAGACTTCTAATTACATAGTGTGCAAGTAAAAGCTCTGACTTCCAATTACATAGTGTACCAGTTACAACTAAGACATCCAATTACATAGTGTACCAGTTACAACTAGACTTCTAATTACATAGTGTGCAAGTTACAGCTCTGACTTCTAATTACATAGTGTACCAGTTACAGCTCAGACATCCAATTACATAGTGTACTAGTTACAACTAGACTTCTAATTACAATGTGTGCAAGTTACAGCTCAAACTTCCAATTACATAGAGTACCAGTTACAGTTTAGACTTTATATCACATAGCATGCCAGTTAAAGCTCAGACTTTGAATCATATAGTGTGCCAGGTACAGCTCAGACTTCACATCATATAGTCTACCAGTTATAGCTCAGACTTCAAATTAAAAATCATGCCAGTTACAGTTTGGGGTCTACATTGTTCAAGGCTGATTGTTTTGGGTACACATTATATATACATCTGATTATTTTACAAAATGAACATGACAACCAACCCCAGAAGATAAAGCTTTCAGATGACATTAGAAGTTAACTGGCAACTATTTTAAAAAATTTTTGCTAAATTAATTTTACTAAATATCTGACTGAACTGTTATTGTAACAAAAACACAACCATAAGCACAACAACAACCTATGCACATCCAAAGTCATGGAACTGGATGACACCATTCTTACCAGCAGCCAAAAAAAAAAACATGTACAAAAAAACCCCAGGGATAATACAATAGCTTCATAATAATGAATCATATATGTATCGAAGCGTAGGTATGGTTCTTTTATTTCTTGCAAGACTGACAAAATATAATTCACTTTAGCAGTCATGAAATAAACAGCTGTATTGAACACATAAGTATGAATTATTGGCAAAATAATAATCCGATTTTTATCCTTCCTTAAATTTTCACATGGCTTTGTCATGCATTAAAATATTGCTAGTACCGTAAGATGAAATGTATCCAGTATTAAGTATCTTCTGTGTATTTTATGACTGGAATGACTTTCACTAAGATCTACCTGTGTGTTCTTGGCAAGCTCCTGATATCCGAAAACAAGAACTGCAAAGTGTGTCCAGACATATAAATTGGCCCACAAAGGTAGTTGTTTATCATATTTCTCCACTGGATGATTTACCTAAAATTGAAAAATAAATAGAGAGATTACCAAAGTATGTACATTCACTTTATTCAAACACATGCACTTGGCACATCCTCCACACAATCACTGTCTGTGCTATTGACCATTTGACAGGGGATCAAGGGCAAGAAAGCAATGATCACAAAAAGATTCAAACTCAGAATCCAATTATACTGTATCAAGCATTCACAATTCTGCTTGATATTAGAATAAGCAGTAAAGAATACCAATGATACAATAGTGGCTTTCATGAAAAAGAGTTTCTATAAAGAGCCTCAAATGGAACTAAAATGCCTTCTTAATTTCATTTACCTTATTAGGACTATTTTAAATTTGAAGTCATTATTTATCTGGGTTCTGACAACACTGATATTTTGTTGATGAGTCCCTTTGTTTTTCAGGAATCTCATACAAATGTAAAGCTTTGATGTTCAAAACTCAAGCAGCCCAACTGAAGAAACATACATATGCATTTGGTGTGCCTCTCTACACTTCAGACTGACTAAATGTCTGCCCAAAGTTTTCACTTAATCATGAAGAGCTAGTAACATGGCCTTTGACCTTTAACCTAAACCCATGAGTTTGAGCCAAAAAACGTAATCAACTGACCTTTGACCTTTAATAAATTACCTAAGGATGATCTTCTTTATTAACCAATCTGGATCTACCTAGGGATCAATGTAGCCATTAACAGCATGTTGCTAAATTACTTCCAGTACTAAATAAGACCTGGAGATGTTGATTTCCAACATGTCGGTGCTTACCTCGGGTAAATCCTCCAAAAGTCCCAATCTGGGTTTACCTGTAGCCCATCCAGGCCCCTTGATAAACACTGATATCTTGTTGTTCCATCCCTCTATTTTCCAAGCTGTTTTCAAAATGTAGATCAAATGATGGAACTGGAAAAAAGGTATAACAAATTTTAGGCATTATTCAGAATAAACCCTAAAAGTAGGTCACGATTACTCTCTTTTATTGAGTGACACTAAGTCCTTCATCCAAATTAGGATGCACCCTGACTACAGATATGGTCTCCAAAAAACAAACAATACTGAAATAAAATTTTAAAAGAAAATCCATATAAATGAGAGCAGACATTAATTCTTCATGCTACTAACTTCAAATGTAGAAAAAGTCTGCATGCCGTTAAAGAACTGTATCTGCATAAAAAGTTGTTTCCAAAACTGTAATGGAGGTACCAGTCCATACATTATATTACTATAACTATGCATTATGTAGTCCAGAAATTGTATTGGATGAACCAGTCCATACATTACTGTACCTGTGCATAAAGCAGTTTCCAGAACTGTAATGGAGGAACCAGTCCACACATTATATTACTGTACCTGTGTATGAAGTAGTTTCCAGGACTGTAATGGAGGAACCAGTCCACACATTATATTACTATACCTGTGTATGAAGTAGTTTCCAGAACTGTAATGGCAGAACCAGTCACATTATACTACAGTTACAGTACCTGTCCATAAAGTGGTTCCCAGGACTGTAATGGATGAACAAGTCCATACACAACCTGTTTTTCTTCTGCCTGAAAAGTTCCTGGATAATAAAAAATAAATTAGAATGTAAAACTGTCTAACAATAAGAGAGACATGCTGCATGGTTTTAAAAGGAAATTGTTGAAAGGATGATCTATTTTAGTAGTGGTGTCAATACTTCAAGGTAGATTTGTGTCATTTGTAAAATAATTGAGAGATTTCTTGTCACTATACTTTCTGTCAAGTGTGGTCAAATTCTTCCAAGCAGTTTTGCTAAAGTATTATCCTTTTCAGAGGTGTTACTATTTTTAGCTACAGTGGCTTCTCAAATTAGTAACAGTAGCCATACAATTTTTTTAAAGATCTTTTTCCTGCCATGTTACCTTTCCTTGAATACAATTAAAACCTGTTCAGCAGATTTTATTTAGTCATATTTTAGTAATGGTGGCCATATCTGATGATGGATGGGCAAAAGTTGTAAAATTCATAAAGTGCTTAAAATTGCCAGGAAGCTGGTGCCAAATTTAGTTAAAATTCATCCAGTTTTTTGTTTTCTTGAAGCAATTATTGATGGACACATATTGCATGACACATGACACATGACAGACACATGGCCTTTGATATAAGCTTACTTGTCCTTTAGCCAGGTAAGCTAAATCCACCAAATGTGTAATTATTTTGAGAGTCCAATACAGTTCATTAAATATGTAAATAAATGAAGGAACAAATAAGTAAATAATATACAAATAAATAAATAAATGACACAGGATATCCTTTTACCAAATATTCTGTCAATAAATAAATGACACAGGATATATATTTACCAAATATTCTGTCAATAAAAAAATGACACAGGATATCCTTTTATAAAATATTCTGTCAATAAATAAATGACACAGGATATATATTTACCAAATATTCTGTCAATAAATAAATGACACAGGATATTTTTTTACCAAATATTCTGTCAAATATTATGAGGGTGCCACCATAGTTTTTGTCAATGCAGTATGGGTTGCGTCCATGATGGACTCGATGATGACTAGGCGTATTCAAAATCCACTCTAGCGGTCCAAGATTTCGCACAATCTGAAAAAAAGTACACCAATATGGACAACTTTGTTGGCTATTCATCCCCAAAATTACTGCAATTGACATTCTTTCTATTTTTATTGCATATACCAAAGATGACAAATTTTACATCTTGTTTAAAACTATGCAATAGGCAATGATAATCACACCAACCTAACTGCCACTACTAAAGCTTCTCCATCAAATGACAGCATAAACAATATTTTTTAATGTAACCTTGTGTTTACAATCATGAAGTCAATGTTGAAATACTGTAATGAAGATAACAGGTAAAAAGAGCCATTCTACAGCATGTCCTGAGTAAAACTTCAGTTTAATGTACCATTTTAATGAAGGTTTTACGACTCAATATAATGTACCATTTTAATGAAGGTTTTACATCTTCAATATAATGTACCATTTTAATGAAGGTTTTATGACTCAATATAATGTACCATTTTAATGAAGGTTTTACAACTTCAATATAATGTACCATTTTAATGAAGGTTTTACGACTCAATATAATGTACCATTTTAATGAAGGTTTTACAACTTCAATATAATGTACCATTTTAATGAAGGTTTTACAACTCAATATAATGTACCATTTTAATGAAGGTTTTACAACTTCAATATAAAGTACCATTTTACAAAAGGCTTAAAGGCTTTAATAAAATGAAGCAGTTTACAGCAGGTTTCATGGTTTCAAAAAATGTACCAATTTTACTGCTTATAATCTAATGAATTATTTTACAGCAAGTTTATTGTTTCAATAAAATGAATAACAAAGCTTTGTGACTTTAAACTGTTGGCAGTAAATAATTAAATTAAATGAAGAAAAATGCATCAATAAATTGATTAGTTGTCTGTAGTTATAGATTGTTTAATTTAAATTTCCTATAAACTATAAAATGGTCAATGATTGGTTTAGTTTTCAGGCTTGTGTCATTTCATTCACCAAAAAACACCAATCACTATGCAATCAAGTAGAGTAAAGTTGTAAAACTAGTTCACAAGACTTATTCGCTTTCGTGACACATTTATTTTCAAGGCATAATTAAGAAAATATTCTGTTCCAGATTTTGATATCTTCAATACATGAATCTGCGAACTGTACAAGTTTTGCTTAACAAAATTGGAAAAGGTTTGTGTTAAATGCAATGACATCAGTCAAATGGTCATGGAACCCTAACGACACATGGCAGTTTGTAAAACTGATTACCTTGGAGGTGAATGTAAGTTGGTCACAGATAAATGGCCATCCTTGCAAAGTATACTCAACTAAGCAATAATAGTTAGGGTTTGTTGAGTTTACAAACAGTAAACTGTCCTGCTAAATGATCATGAAAACTATCGATACATGGAAGTATACGATGCTGATTGCTGATTGTCATGGAGATGATTAAAATGTTATGAGGTTTAATGCCATTTTTCAGCACACCACACATGTCGGCCAGTATTAATGGTGGAGGAAGAGACCACCGACCCATGAGAAACTACTGGCAAGCTTTCTCACATATCCACATTCAATGAATCCTAGACTTAAACCTATGTAGACAGAGGTGAGATGGCAGTGATCCGTAATGGACAGCACTTTAGACACTTGGGGCCCCTGATTAAAATGTAAGTAGGTCACAGATTAACAACCACCCTTGCACAGAGTTCTTAATGGACTGACAAAAGTTTGGGTCATGTTGAGTTCTGAATTTATTAAGCTAGCTTGCATAGGCAAAGTACACAACCCAATTCATTTCAAGTTAAGCAAGAGATGTGTGTTGAAGAAACAAAACTTCTACTTTTTGTTGCCTTGAATAATAATGCTTAAGTCATCATTATTAAAGATTTTTGGGTAGTTCATGATCAGTGGCAATACTTCTTTGAAGCCATATTTTACTATAGTTGGAATATCGTGGAAGTGTGATTCATTATTTAAAGCAAAATATTAAAATACAGCTGTGTTTCATGGAAGGACAAGCCATTGACAAAGCAAGCAAACACTATAACGAGATTAGTCACTCGAGGATTTGACATCCATCAACACAGAAACACCACTAGCACAAGGACAATACACTATTCCTCAATCCCAAAAAGCAAAGAATATGTTTAAACATTCTAACTCATGTGGCCATTGCATGTTTCAATTTCCCTCACAGTAATGTTGTCACCTTTAAAATAGTTAATACTGATCAATATTTAACAACTTATTTCAATGTGAACAATTTCTGAATGTAAACAAGTCTTAGTAATCTCTTAAATTAAAGGTGTAAGTTTAATTTAAAAATTTAATTTAACTTAGTTTAGGTGTAAGTTTAATTTAAAATAGAAGAAAATCTGAATACATATCATACAAACCAACACACACAAGACCTTTATAGATTAGTATTTCTTTCCTTTCTGTGTGACACAGTATTCCAATGTGAGAAAGCCTTGTGGGACATATCTATCCTATGTGAGAAAGCCCTGTGGGACATATCTATCCTATGTGAGAAAGCCCTGTGGGACATATCTATCCTAAGTGAGTTTGTATATAAGTAATAAGTATGCATCATTTCAAACTCTGATGTTAAACAGACAAATGTAACCACCACAGAAGTAATCTACAGTTCAGTTCCAATTATTTATTAAAATTTATGCAACATGAACTTTATGTATCAATATACACACACAGACATATATATATATATATATATATATATATATATATATATATATATATATATATATATATATATATATATATATATAATTTATAAAATAATCAACACCAACACGTAGAATGTGTGACCAGTTTCGCTTTATTGCTTCATTAGACTGAATTCAAAATGAATTCAAAACCATTGTTTATGTCATAAAATATGCTTTGTTTCTAAGTGATAAATAAACAATATGATGTCATACATACATATATATACATGTATATTGACAGACAGACACATCCATCCATTGCATACCAGAGAGCTGCTCTCAGTTTGAAAAAAAATAACTGTTTCCACTTGAAAATAAAACAAAATAACTCATCATATACTCTAGTATGGGACATGGAAGTTCTACATGCATATAATGGTGCTCTTTGGACAGTAGGACTCAGTGGAGAGGCTTAGATATCATTAATCTGTCGATTTTGGAAACAGACACACAAGTCAGATAGTTGAAGTTTGGGATTGATTGGTTCAAAATACATACTTCAGTGTGGATCCAAAATTGGTAGAGAAGGTTGAAATGTTGGTGGACCAGAAAAACTGATGG
Source organism: Potamilus streckersoni (assembly GCA_016746295.1). Lineage (NCBI taxonomy): Eukaryota > Metazoa > Mollusca > Bivalvia > Unionida > Unionidae > Potamilus > Potamilus streckersoni. The sequence goes on along the minus strand of JAEAOA010000931.1, from coordinate 67,853 downwards.
TGGAAGCACAAGGGCTAAAGGAAGATAAAACATCTGAAACAAAAAGAAAAAAACAAGCACTGCAATCAATTTGAGAAATTTAATACATTCTGCAAAATTATGCTTACATCATATGAAATGTTAGTTATACACAGTGAAATACTAAATTAAACAATTATCAATTTTTACTTATTTTTGTGGATGGCACATATTTGAGGTTACTATATTTTTTAATAAAATTACTGGTTGATGATTCATAAAAAAGTAATTTTTATGCAACTAAAATTATGGTGATGTATCCAAACTCCAAGATTAAAAGTTATTTTAAAAGACACTTTAAAAATTTTCATCTCACTAAAAAATACACTTGTTTT
>JAEAOA010000931.1:35000-62500 GCA_016746295.1 Potamilus streckersoni | reverse complement strand
TATTGCATCTTAACTTTTTCCTCATGTGGAGATATTGCTTTCAACTTAATTGATGCCATAGGTCAAAAGTGCAGCTAGTTGACATGTATATAATATTGGGTTCGTGTGCATTGCTGGGGGAGATAACTCACCCATGACACATATCTATGTATCATTGATTGTCTGAGGGCAGTAGACAGATTGTAATCTTCAGAGCTATGATGGGCTTGATGCCCTGCCCACATAATATTAACCTCTGTAACACAAAGTATTATAGCATTAACAATAAATTTGAAAACAAAAACTTATGTAATCATCCAAACTTTAGTCCATCTAACCAAATCTAATATCATCAACTTGGACATGAGTTAAGATCTGTGGCAACCTTTGTAACTAGATTTCAAGCCTCCATCTTGAATGCTTCCTTAAGATGCTGCTAAAAAAAAAATCTACCTTTTCTTGAGACGTTGGTGCACTTATCATGACTTTGGATATGGTTAGAAAAAAATCTACCTTTTCTTGAGACATTGGTGCACTTATCATGACTTTGGATATGGTTAGAAAAAAATCTACCTTTTCTTGAGACGTTGGTGCACTTATCATGACTTTGGATATGGTTAGAAAAAAATCTACCTTTTCTTGAGACGTTGGTGCACTTATCATGACTTTGGATATGGTTAGAGTTCAACATTTATTGCCATCATTTTTATTGTGGCATAAACAAGTTACATGCATGCTGGATGCCATACCATATAAGGAAGTGATTATATATATGTGTGTGTGTGTGTATATAAATATATATATATATATATATATATATATATATATATATATATATATATATATATATATATATATATATATATATATATGTATGTATGTATGTATGTATGTAGGTATGTATGCATTGTATGTATGTATGTATGCATTGTATGTATGTATGTATGTATGTATGTATGTATGTATGTATGTATGTATGTATGTATGTATGTATGTATGTATGTATGTATGTATGTATGTATGTATGTATGTATGTATGTATGTATGTATGTATGTATGTATGTATGTATGTATGTATGTATGTATGTATGTATGTATGTATGTATGTATGTATGTATGTATGTATGTATGTATGTATGTATGTATGTATGTATGTATGTATGTATGTATGTTTAATGCCTGCAATATTCCAAAACAGTGTTGGGATCCCAAGGAAGTGTCCATGGACATGACTCATAAAAGCAATGTCATCCAAATGAAAATAATTATCTTCCCATATATAAATTACTGTAATCTCCAATATGATAAAAAAATAGAATAACATATCAGTTTTCCTTCATAGTATTTTAATATACATGTACTTACAAATCAAAAATAATGGGTAAACTTAGTACTGTCCATTATCATCACTACAGACAGTTACACACACATTTACGCAAATACACTGATATTAAATAAAAGAAAATATACAAAGTCTCTGTCTTTAAAATCTATTGGACTATGTAATATTTCCTTAATTTTTGATGTTATCTCAATAGTTCTTTAGGGTGGTAGAAGGTAAAATAAATTATATTTCTGTTCATCCTTGTTCTCATTAGAGACTGAAGTTGTATTTCAAAAAATGTCTACTGTTGATACAGTGTAACCCTGTTATAGCAATCTCCATTTTAACACAAATTTGAATATAACACTGTCATGGTGTGGCTCTGGAAATTTTGTATGCATATATTTTTCTTCTATGTCAAAAAAATACTTTTTCTTCTTAAAATTACAAAAAATAACATTTAAAACATTTACCGGTTACTATCATTTTGAGGATGACATTGTATATGAATCCAAACACAAATTGATCATGTTGTGTCTACTAAAATTATGCATGCATGTATTTTTCTTGTACACAAAAAAAATATTTTTTTTTTTCTTAAAAGTATGAAAACTTACGTTTACAAAGTTTATTCTGAGATCCCACTGAGCTTTGGCAGTGTCACAGATTGCTATCTTTCTCCTATTGGCAACAAATTATAACATCTGGTGATTTTTTTTTTGCAACAATACTGTAAACTGTTTAGACTCGTCTATACATTCAAATGCACCATGAAAGGAAGCTGCTAACTTGGACATAAAATGCAATGAAATTTAGCTATTGTTACATAAACAAATATTTTGTTCATATTGACAAACCATCTGAACAGTGCACTGTTACATCATAGTTTTCTTATGCTGACATCTGACCTGAGTAATGTATGCTGTTGATCCACTCAAACATCGATGCTTTTGGACTTTCTACAGTTGACCAATCTTTGAAGGCAGGAACTGGAAAGACTACGATCGACCATGATGGCTAATGTTTTATAATGTACCCGAACAATTTTTTTCTGCTGAAATTTTTTTAAAAAATGACTAAATTTGAAACACTTATAATTCTGTATAAATACAAAGTAAATGAGAAAAAAGTCCCAATCAATGTTCTACAATTATATGATGGTTTCCCCAGAATAACAAACCCGCATTTGTTTGGTCCTCCAAATTTGTTCTTTAGCAGTGACTTCAACAACACCTGCACCCTTCATTAAATTATGCTCACAAGAATCTTCAATAAAAACAAAGCACCTTTTCTCAAAGGAAGACAGCACCTAACTTAAATAAATACAATGTAATCTGATGAACTGTTGCATTTTCCAAAGTGACTGAAGACATTTATTTTGCAGTGACAGTGTCCTTTATGCAGAAAAAAACACTTATGCTTATGATCGATACTAATGGTGGCATAAAATGCAAATTAAGTATCCAATCATTTCAAACCATAAATATCTAGGCATCAAGTTACCTTTAAATTTGTTGACATGTTTACATTTCCCTATGAATAGCCTCATCTCCTTGGTAGATGATAGCTGTCTCCAGCTGATCAAAATCTAGGCCAGTTTAAGTACATGTAAACAACTATAGCTACATGCTACTGGTGACAATATCAAAGTGAATTGTTTAATGGCTCATGTTTGTTAACAATGGGATACAGATCAAATGAGGACTACCATTCTTGATTTATGTCTTGTTTGTGCTTCCTAATGGATATGACTGATACATCAATATAAAACATGATTTACACTAGAATTTATGCATTTTTCATACACAACTACCAGCACTTAACACATTATGGACTATGCTACACAAATGTAAGTTGTCAATATACAAATGTATTTCACACTAGTTTTGTCTTCATTTAATCAAAAGTACATATTTTTGTGCCTGCTTTTACACCCTGACAATCTTTTTTGGTACATGAATCATTTTCAGCAACTGACATGGTTGATCTATAACATTGGGTCAGGTTCTATGGACCACAATTACCATGTTATAGCAGGGTCACAATGTATGTTTTTGCAATGTATGCAAACAATAAAATGCTCCTTCTTGCTGTTGTGCTTTTCAAACTCCATAAAGAAGTTTTAAATTTAGTTTTGCTATACTTTGCTTGCTTTGTAGATGGTTCATCTTTCCCTGGGTCCCAGCTGCATTTCAACATTTTGCTTTAACAATGAATCACACTTGTACATTATTCTAACTACTAAAATAATCATATTTTTCATTTCATACATGAAGAAAAATCTAACTTAAAAGAAATATTGTGCCTGGTCATAACCTTGCAAATAATCTTTAATAATGACATTTTAAACATCCTCATTCAAGGCAATTATATACATTAACCTTAAATTTGTTCTTCAACATGTATCTTTTTTATGATTTAGGCAACTTCAAATGAATTGGGTTCTTCCACTTAATTAACAATAACTTACAATTAACAATTTGATCTATCCTAAAGCAGTGTTCAAAGGACTTGACATAACATTACCATAGCTATTTTCAGTGAATTAAATAATCTATGAAATGATGTCTGCATATATCTGACTCCCCTACCTTTTAATTGTCTCTATGACAATCAGCTGTATAAACTGCCCCGTGGATAGTTTTAAATGGCTTCTAAACTAGACTATTTACTGTTTACACTGACCACATGCTATGGACATAATGACCTTTCTTAATGAGATCCTCATGAATATTAATAAATTACAAAAATGAGGTTAAGCTAGCCAGATCCATAAAAAGTATTGCATCCTACTGAACATTGAGTAATAATCTGAGCTATTTGCCAGGTATTTCTTTTGCATTCATTGAGAATTTCCAAGGATGTCTCCAGTAGTTCAGAACAGATGACAAAAGGATTCAAGTATTACAGTGAGGGATATGTCCATTCTCTTAAATGAGTGTCCTTTTCTCTACAGCACACAAAATGCAAGTTAACGATAGAGAAAAGAAACTATTTAACGCATAAATTTTGTGATGTGCTTTAAATAGTTTTGGGTACATGTTGGTATGCTTGTATTTTAATTTGCATCAGAAGTGCACAACCTGGTTGTTGTTATGGTGCTTTCTACTTTTAGATCCTGGGGGTGGGAGGGACTGGGATTTTCCCTTTAATAGACATATTTTTTTTCTTTTCTGAATCATTTGTCAACTGACAATATGGATATATGGATATACGACTTTATTCATAGGAACCCATTTTTCTTTTCTTTCAATAACAAACTTGCAGTTATATAAAATTACACACAAAACAGCATGATTATTGGTTCAAAGTTGTTTGAAATATATATTTAACAAAAATCAAAGCACCCTGCCACCAAACACAAAAATTGATCACTTATTTACGTGAATCTTTTTCATTGATTATAATTAATATTATTTTTATGTTGTTGATAGATGGATGAATTTTAACACTCACTATGCAAGAATCATATCTAAACAATATAAAACTTTGTAATTTTATGTAATATTATGTTACAATCTGTTTATTAAAATAATTTTCTCTTTAATTTTCAGTTTTTGAAGATGGAAATGAATGCCTTATCAAGGAACAGTGTTTTAGATCACAATTTTTTCTCTTGCCAGTATCAATTGTACCAGCCATGGTTGCATGGTAAAATGAAGCTGGTGCCTAGCTTGGTCTCATTTTGGATTTGTTGACCCATGGTCACATGAAAGTATAAATACATTTTTGAGAATGGTCCATAATGGTAGTCAAAAATAGCCTCATTTGCTCATTTTTTCCCCAAGAAAACTGAAAATCATGTTTTTGTAAAGAAAACTTTGTTAGGGAGATGTTTGGGAATACAAATTTGTTTTTGCAAAATACATTATGGATTGTATGATATTTACTTATGGACGATACCAAAGGATATATATTGGCAACAATGTTAAAGTAATGGTATTGATTTTAAAGTATGTAATAAAATTAGAAGACTACACTGGGAAAATATGATGGGGATATTTTTGTTGCCAAAGTCTTTATCATTATCATTGTTGAGACATACTTCTAGGATGAGATGGACTCTGGATAAATACATGGTGGTACCTTATCACTTACCCATGCAAAATATTTTTGTATCATTGACTGACGTAGAGCTGTGGAAAGGTTATAGTCCTCTGAACTGTGATGTGCTTGATGACCAGACCACATTATGTTTACTTCTGCAAGATAATCAATCAAAACTGGAATGGGTACATCAGCTGCCACATCATGTTTGCTTCCATAAGATAATCAATCAAAACTGAAATTGGTCTGATCACCTGGCCACATCATGTTTACTTCTCTAAGATAATCAAAACTGAAATGGGTCCCATCACCTGGCCCTATCAAGTTTACTTCTGCAAGATAATCAATCAAAACTGGTATGGGTCTGATCACTTGGCCACAAAATGTTTACTTCCATAAGATAATCAAAACTGAAGTGAGTCTGATCACCTGGCCAATCATGTTTACTTCTATGAGATAATCAAAACTGAAATGGGTCTGATCACTTGGCCACATGATGTTTACTTCTATAAGATAATCAAACCTGAAATGGGTCTGATCACCTGGCCACATTATGTTTACTTCTATGAGATAATCAAAACTGAAATGGGACTGATCACTTGGCCACATGATGTTTACTTCTATAAGATAATCAAAACTGAAATGGGTCTGATCACCTGCCGCATCATGTTTACTTCTATAAGATAACCATTCAGTATCTACACAATATATTTAGTCTTGTTTAGGATTATATCTATTGATAATGGCAATCACTGTCAACTGAATGACAGGTGTTTGATGTATCATCTATAAAACATATGGAAAACTGAGAAAAATTAAAGTGCCAGTATCTACCATGAATACTGCTTATAAGTCAAGTCCAACTGCAAATTGCACACACAAACACACACACACACAAACACACACACACACACAAACACACACACACACACACAAACACACATACACACACACAAACACACACACAAACACACATACACACACACAAACACACACACACAAACACACACACAAACACACACACACAAACACACATACACACACAAACACACATACACACACAAACACACACACAAACACACACACAAACACACACACATACACACACACAAACACACACACACACAAACACACATACACACACAAACACACACACAAACACACACACACACACACACAAACACACATACACACACATACACACACACAAACACACACACACACAAACACACACACAAAATCTACCTTTGTATAATATATCAGCTGGCAGATCTGGGTCTGTGCAGTTTGTTAGGAGTAATCAGCAGAACAGATGAAATGGACCATTATCTGCAGGCACATTATGATATGGTAGATCTTAATCCTGTTCGAAGTTTGGCTAATATTTATAAGTGATTATATATGGTATACAGTAATATTTATAGTACTTGTATTTATTTTTTTTCCTTAACTATTTGTCATATTTTTTGTAGAAAATAATATACATGCATTCATGTCCTTTTCATTGTCATTGCATCTACATACAGCAGATAATAAATATTCTATTTTCATATTTACATGTACTTAAATACATGTACATCTATCAACAAGCTACAGTAATTACTGTGTATACAGCCCTAATTACACAGACCCAGGTCTGTAGGCACATAATGCACCAACAGATCTTGGTCTATGCAATTTTCTTAGGATTAATCAGCAGAACAAACATCACAGATCCTGATCTGCCAGCACATTGTACAATGACAGATATGAGTCTATGTTGTTTGCAGTTGGACTTTACTGATTCATAAGTATATATGGTACATCTAGTTATATATGGTGAGAAGTTGATAAATAATATGTAAAATTATTAATGACAACATCACAAGGGTATGCATCAGACAATTTTCAAAAATAATAAACACATTCATATTCTAATATACTATGTCTTAAATGTTTTGTTGAAAATATTTAAAAATACAATTATCAATGTCACAATATCACTGGAGGAGAGATTATGTAAAACATTTCTAATGGTACTTTTCTTGATTTTAATGTCAGGAATTTGTGCCAATCAAAAAGTATGTTGCAATTGCTGATGTCAATAAAAACACCAATTTAAAGAAACAAAACAGTAAATGATAAATAAATGTGTAATTCAACTTTTCACTATCCTAAAGAAAGTGAATGTTAAACTTATCACATATAACATTTTTCATCAATGACTGCATGTATAAAGATTTTGCCAAATCTGCCTAATACCACGAATCTTTCATCTATGGCTGCATATATAAAGTCTTGCTAAATCTGCCAGGTACCATGTATCTTTCATCTACCTACGGCTGCATGTATAAAATTTTGTCAAATTGGTCACCATGTGTCACCATGGGTCTTTCAACTATGGCTGCAGGTATAAAGTTTTGTCAAATCTGCCACCATGGGTCTTTCATCTATGGTTGCATGTATAAAGATTTTGCTAAATCTGTCTGATGCCATGTATCTTCCATCTATGGTTGCATGTATAAAGCTTTGTCAAATCTGTCACCATGTGTTACCATGTGTCTTTCATCTATGGCTGCATGTATAAAGTTTTGTCAAATCTGTCACCATCTGTCACCATGGGTCTTTCATCTATGGTTGCATGTATAAAGTTTTGTCAAATCTGTCACCATGTGTCACCATGGGTCTTTCATCTATAGCTGCATGTATAAATTTTGTCAAATCTGTCACCATGGGTCTTTCATCTATGGTTGCATGTATAAAGTTTTGTCAAATCTGTCACCATGTGTCACCATGGGTCTTTCATCTATGGCTGCATGTATAAAGTTTTTGAAAAATCTGATGCAATGTATCTTTTATCTATGGCTGCATGTATAAAGTTCTGTCAAATCTGTCACCATGTGTCACCATGGGTCTTTCATCTATGACTGCATGTATAAAGTTTTGTCAAATCTGTCACCAGGTGTCACCATGGGTCTTTCATCTATGGCTGCATGTATAAAGTTTTTGAAAAATCTGATGCAATGTATCTTTCATCTATGGCTGCATATATAAAGTTTTGCTAAATCTGCCAGTTACCATGTGTCTTTCATCTATGGCTGCATGTATAAAGATTTTGCCAAATCTGCCTAATACCACGCATCTTTCATCTATGGCTGGATATATAAAGTCTTGCTAAATCTGCCAGGTACCATGTATCTTTCATCTACGGCTGCAGGTATAAAATTTTGTCAAATCGGTCACCATGTGTCACCATGGGTCTTTCAACTATGGCTGCAGGTATAAAGTTTTGTCAAATCTGCCACCATGGGTCTTTCATCTATGGTTGCATGTATAAAGATTTTGCTAAATCTGTCTGATGCCATGTATCTTCCATCTATGGTTGCATGTATAAAGCTTTGTCAAATCTGTCACCATGTGTTACCATGTGTCTTTCATCTATGGCTGCATGTATAAAGTTTTGTCAAATCTGTCACCATCTGTCACCATGGGTCTTTCATCTATGGTTGCATGTATAAAGTTTTGTCAAATCTGTCACCATGTGTCACCATGGGTCTTTCATCTATAGCTGCATGTATAAATTTTGTCAAATCTGTCACCATGGGTCTTTCATCTATGGTTGCATGTATAAAGTTTTGTCAAATCTGTCACCATGTGTCACCATGGGTCTTTCATCTATGGCTGCATGTATAAAGTTTTTGAAAAATCTGATGCAATGTATCTTTTATCTATGGCTGCATGTATAAAGTTCTGTCAAATCTGTCACCATGTGTCACCATGGGTCTTTCATCTATGACTGCATGTATAAAGTTTTGTCAAATCTGTCACCAGGTGTCACCATGGGTCTTTCATCTATGGCTGCATGTATAAAGTTTTTGAAAAATCTGATGCAATGTATCTTTCATCTATGGCTGCATAAATAAAGTCTTGCTAAATCTGCCAGTTACCATGTGTCTTTCATCTATGGCTGCATGTATAAAGATTTTGCCAAATCTGCCTAATACCACGCATCTTTCATCTATGGCTGGATATATAAAGTCTTGCTAAATCTGCCAGGTACCATGTATCTTTCATCTACGGCTGCAGGTATAAAATTTTGTCAAATCGGTCACCATGTGTCACCATGGGTCTTTCAACTATGGCTGCAGGTATAAAGTTTTGTCAAATCTGCCACCATGGGTCTTTCATCTATGGTTGCATGTATAAAGATTTTGCTAAATCTGTCTGATGCCATGTATCTTCCATCTATGGTTGCATGTACAAAGCTTTGTCAAATCTGTCACCATGTGTTACCATGTGTCTTTCATCTATGGCTGCATGTATAAAGTTTTGTCAAATCTGTCACCATCTGTCACCATGGGTCTTTCATCTATGGTTGCATGTATAAAGTTTTGTCAAATCTGTCACCATGTGTCACCATGGGTCTTTCATCTATAGCTGCATGTATAAATTTTGTCAAATCTGTCACCATGGGTCTTTCATCTATGGTTGCATGTATAAAGTTTTGTCAAATCTGTCACCATGTGTCACCATGGGTCTTTCATCTATGGCTGCATGTATAAAGTTTTTGAAAAATCTGATGCAATGTATCTTTTATCTATGGCTGCATGTATAAAGTTCTGTCAAATCTGTCACCATGTGTCACCATGGGTCTTTCATCTATGACTGCATGTATAAAGTTTTGTCAAATCTGTCACCAGGTGTCACCATGGGTCTTTCATCTATGGCTGCATGTATAAAGTTTTTGAAAAATCTGATGCAATGTATCTTTCATCTATGGCTGCATATATAAAGTCTTGCTAAATCTGCCAGGTACCATGTGTCTTTCATCTATGGCTGCATGTATAAAGATTTTGCCAAATCTGCCTAATACCACGAATCTTTCATCTATGGCTGCATATATAAAGTCTTGCTAAATCTGCCAGGTACCATGTATCTTTCATCTACCTACGGCTGCATGTATAAAATTTTGTCAAATCGGTCACCATGTGTCACCATGGGTCTTTCAACTATGGCTGCAGGTATAAAGTTTTGTCAAATCTGCCACCATGGGTCTTTCATCTATGGTTGCATGTATAAAGATTTTGCTAAATCTGTCTGATGCCATGTATCTTCCATCTATGGTTGCATGTATAAAGCTTTGTCAAATCTGTCACCATGTGTTACCATGTGTCTTTCATCTATGGCTGCATGTATAAAGTTTTGTCAAATCTGTCACCATCTGTCACCATGGGTCTTTCATCTATGGTTGCATGTATAAAGTTTTGTCAAATCTGTCACCATGTGTCACCATGGGTCTTTCATCTATAGCTGCATGTATAAATTTTGTCAAATCTGTCACCATGGGTCTTTCATCTATGGTTGCATGTATAAAGTTTTGTCAAATCTGTCACCATGTGTCACCATGGGTCTTTCATCTATGGCTGCATGTATAAAGTTTTTGAAAAATCTGATGCAATGTATCTTTTATCTATGGCTGCATGTATAAAGTTCTGTCAAATCTGTCACCATGTGTCACCATGGGTCTTTCATCTATGACTGCATGTATAAAGTTTTGTCAAATCTGTCACCAGGTGTCACCATGGGTCTTTCATCTATGGCTGCATGTATAAAGTTTTTGAAAAATCTGATGCAATGTATCTTTCATCTATGGCTGCATATATAAAGTTTTGCTAAATCTGCCAGTTACCATGTGTCTTTCATCTATGGCTGCATGTATAAAGATTTTGCCAAATCTGCCTAATACCACGCATCTTTCATCTATGGCTGGATATATAAAGTCTTGCTAAATCTGCCAGGTACCATGTATCTTTCATCTACGGCTGCAGGTATAAAATTTTGTCAAATCGGTCACCATGTGTCACCATGGGTCTTTCAACTATGGCTGCAGGTATAAAGTTTTGTCAAATCTGCCACCATGGGTCTTTCATCTATGGTTGCATGTATAAAGATTTTGCTAAATCTGTCTGATGCCATGTATCTTCCATCTATGGTTGCATGTATAAAGCTTTGTCAAATCTGTCACCATGTGTTACCATGTGTCTTTCATCTATGGCTGCATGTATAAAGTTTTGTCAAATCTGTCACCATCTGTCACCATGGGTCTTTCATCTATGGTTGCATGTATAAAGTTTTGTCAAATCTGTCACCATGTGTCACCATGGGTCTTTCATCTATAGCTGCATGTATAAATTTTGTCAAATCTGTCACCATGGGTCTTTCATCTATGGTTGCATGTATAAAGTTTTGTCAAATCTGTCAACATGTGTCACCATGGGTCTTTCATCTATGGCTGCATGTATAAAGTTTTTGAAAAATCTGATGCAATGTATCTTTTATCTATGGCTGCATGTATAAAGTTCTGTCAAATCTGTCACCATGTGTCACCATGGGTCTTTCATCTATGACTGCATGTATAAAGTTTTGTCAAATCTGTCACCAGGTGTCACCATGGGTCTTTCATCTATGGCTGCATGTATAAAGTTTCTGAAAAATCTGATGCAATGTATCTTTCATCTATGGCTGCATGTATAAAGTTTTGTCAAATCTGTCGCCATGTGTTACCATGGGTCTTTCATCTTTAGCTACATGTATAAAGTTTTGTCAAATCTGTCACCATGTGTTACCATGGGTCTTTCATCTATAGCTGCATGTATGTTTTGCCAAATCCATCACAGATACAATGTTTCTTTATTTACGACTACAATTATGAAGTTTTCCCAGATAATATTAAATAAAATGTCAATACAAATGAAATTTTAGTGGGATCACAAGGGGTGAAGCCAAATTTAAACAATAATACAATAATACCCTTCTTGCACAATATCAAATTATGTCAATTTCTACCTGATGGTTAATGAGGAGAATGTGTAATGGACAGATAGATGAACAGATGTTTGGACAGATGAAAGAAGAGTCTTTATAAATAATAAAGCTGTGCAATTGGGTAGGAGATAAAATCTAATTGTTGCAAAAACCCTGTTTATCTATCTCACAGTTTGATGCCCATATATTGATATAAAAGATCCAGACCAGATAGGCAAGTTAGTAAGTAGACCCATTTACTCAGACAGCTAAAATTCTTCCATCTCACTTTGAATTCATGCTCAAATATCATGTAGATACTCTCTTGCTTTGATGTGCATGCTCAAATATGACCCAGATACACCTGCCCTTTGACACTTTTATTTAAAAATGTTACCAAGATACACTCTCTTTTTAATGTTTATGTTTAAATGTCACCCCAGTACACTCTCAGTTTGACATTTATGTTGAAATGTCACCCCACTACACTCTCACTTTGACATGTATGTTCAAATGTCACCCTAGTACACTCTCACTTTGACATTTATACTCAAATGTCACCAAGATACACTCTAACTTTAGCATCCATTCTCAAATGTCACCTAGATATACAGATACACTCTCACTTTGACATTCATGTTCAAGTGTCACCTAGATATACCTTAACTTTGACATTTAGGCTCAAATATCACCCAGACAAACTGTCACTTTGACATTGATGCTCAAATGTCACCCCAAAATAGTCTGTAGAAAAAAGTTAAAAACTATTCTCAATGAGACCACAACATAAAAAAATCATTATCAATCTGGCCACCAGTTACTTGGAATCAGTGTCATCATGACCTCCAAATTAGAAACTGCACTCAGCTTTTCATCTGTCTCACAATTGGGAGTACATACCACCCAACTAAAGGGACCATACCAGTGAGGGTGGTTAATAAGTGGCCCCCTATATCAAGGCAACTACAATCATCAGATCTACATAACGAGCCTATGATCGAAGCACTACTGTAAATCTTGTGACCTTGACCTCTCTGTCAAAATGGTGTTCAGCAGGTGACTCATTCTAAGTATGAACAAAATCTATCAAAAAGTTTAGGAATATAAGCAAACTAAAATCTGTAAACAGACCCCTAATGAAATTTTTATATAACTGTCACCCACTTCATGATCAAATTCATCCAGTAGGAACATAACCCCATCATGGAGTTAAGATTATAATCTTTAACCAAACCCTAAGCATAATTCTTCTAATACTATGACCAAAGCAATGGTGTGTGTGTTCCCCGAACTTTTGCTTCATAATGATTCATCACAAAAAAGTCACATAAAGTGTAGAAAACACAAGCATATGAACAAGTGGTCCACAAAATTAAATGTCCCACCTATGTCTATGTAATATTTTCCTATCCTTGTACCTGACTTACAAAGAATTTATTATTGATGCTACTACAGCTATGGCTGCTGGGGAAAAAATATATATATCTCACCATGCTTACACAGACAAGATCAGAACTAGAACCTTCAATAACTCTGACTTTGATAACAAGGTTAATGGGAAAAGAGAATATATCACCGATAATAAAGTATGAACATAATGTATTATTGGGTAATAAACATAAATGAAACACTTGTAACTAAATCCTTATTACAAATCTTGTATACCAGTGTGACCTAGTCCCTAAAGTCTTTGGAGTGAGAAAATGTGCTGGAAAATGAAATTTCACTGCTATTTTGAAAAATTCCAAATTTAATCCATAATGGGAAAAAAAACGTGAGCCAATGAAAAACCTAAAGTAAAGTCTTCATAAATGTACTGACACTACTGCCACAGGAAAAAAACTGCTATATTCTGCTTTTCCATTAATATGGGGTCTATGAAGAAGCAAAAATAGGAAAACACAAAATTGCTTACCATGCCCAGCTCTGTGTACCCAGTAGTACCCAAAGTCAACACCTATCATGCCCAGTAACCATGTCCAGGGGCTGTCCCATGGCAGCTGGATAATGTTGAATTTGGAATATGCCCACATGAAGGTTGCCAACTCCACAGAACGGAAGAGCAGTCTGAAGAATGATGTAAGGTTACTTGGGGGTCGGGGCACCAGAGAGATGCCCCCACCAGCCAAAAAGAAAAGGTTTTATGTGTTTATGTATATTTCCAATGTGTTGCAGATGTGTTATTTTTATAATAGCATTTTTAAGATCCAATGTTTTGTGTTGTTGTGTTGAACAGGTCCCTGTTCAAAACATCAACCCAAATGTACAGGATATATTACTTTAATTATATTAGTATTTCTAGGATTCCATATATCTATGGGTTGATTAGTAATTTAGTGTATATAAAAAGGAAAAAAGAAAATTTTAAATTTCTAGAGTTAGGGATCTATGGTGTAGGCTCATTTACCTATAACTATAATTTGTCCACATTGTTTCATTGTACTAACTATAAAGCTAATTATTTTAAACAATGTCTTTTTTCCCCCAAGTTCTTATCTAAATATAAAATATATTATTGTTATATAAAGTTTTCTCTGATATTAAATTAATAATTTTATCTCTTTGTGTTTTACATTCAGTTATCACATGCTTTTTTGTAAAGCTTGTTGTTTTACAAAGAGGGCATTTTGGAATAGCCCTAATCATATTCATCCTCTTTTCTACCTCTCCTGTCAGCCACACATTTAACAATTTAAAAAGTATACTTTGTAGTTTAAATGAGTTTAAACTGGCCCAATTTTTCGAGGTCTATCCCAATCAATTCCCCTGCACTCAGCTTTTCATCTGTCTCACAATTGGGAGTACATACCACCTGACTAAAGGGACCATACCAGTGAGGGTGGTTAATAAGTGGCCCCCTATATCAAGGCAACTACAATCATCAGATCTACATAACGAGCCTATGATCACAGCACTACTGTAAATCTTGTGACCTTGACCTCCCAATCAATTCCCCAATTTTCCTTTGCATTTTGTATTCATTGTGCAATAGTTTCTTAGTTTTGTAGTTTTTTCCCCTTCCCATATTTCTTTTCTTGAATTTTGCAATCAAATCTTTGACATATCCAAATTTTCTCTTAATTCAAATTTTTTTGTTAATACATTAGTTGTAAAAAATTTCATTCTATTATTTATATAAAAGCCAAACCAGTGTATATACAGAGCGTGTTAGGAGTTGCTTTTAACTTTATTTGACGATTTAAGATATTTGCTTCTTGTTTCCATGATAAATTTGGTAGTGCCATTCCCCCTTTTTTATTTTCCTGGTATAATGTATTCTTTTCTATGTTGTGTAATTTAAAATACCATATATAGTCTATTATATCTTTATCTAGTTCTGTTTATTGTTGTTTGTTTTAGATCTAAAGATTTTAGTATGTAATTGACATTAAAATATAAGGAGGTTTTAGCTACTTGAGCTCACTCCATTAAGGTTAGTGGCATTTGTGCCTAGGCTTCTAAGCCCTTCTTTAATGTGTTTTTAATAGTATTCAAGTTCTCATGTTCTTCATTTTTCCTAAAATACATGCATATGCCTAAAGCTTTGACTTTATCTTTAATTAAGTGAGGGGGAAATCTTGGGTGATTCCCTCACCAGTTTCCTATTTTTAAAATTTCCGTTTTTATCGTGGTTTATTTTTTACCCTTAGGCTTTATCAAAATTTTTGTATTCTTTTTCTAGGTGTTTAAAAGAATATGGGTCTTTTATAAAGTTTATACAATCATCCACATGCTGAATCATTTTAAATTCTTCTCTTAAGTTTGGTATCTTAATTCCATCAATAAGTTTATTTGATCCTATTTTTATACTCAGTATTTCTATTACTATTACATATAATAGCATAGATAGTAGACAGCCTTGTCTCACAGATCTTTGTATTTCAAATTTGTCTGTATTATTTCCATTCACCTGTACTCGTGGAGTTATATCTTCATACAGGATTTGAGTTCGTTTCTGGAAATTATTTCCGAATTCAAATTTTATCAAACTTTTTGTATATAGTTATGTTCAATTCTATCAAATGCTTTTTCCTGATCTAGAAGCACCATAGTGCCTCTTTGTTCCGTTTCTTCTATAAATTCAATTATTGCTTTTATATTTAGTATATTATTTTTTATGTCATTTCCTTTTGTGCCACATGTTTTGTTTTTATTTATTATCATATTCATTCCTAATTTTATTCTGTTTGCTAAAATCTTACTTAAAATTTTGTACTCATTGTTTAGGAGGAAGATGGGCAATATATTTCCTTCTCTCATGGAAGGTGTCATTTTATCATTTTTTAGCAATATAATTTTATATAAGGATTCTATGATTAGCAATAACTCATGTTGGAATTTAATATAAAATCCCCCCATGAGTTCATCTCTTCCTGGTGTCTTCCCTTTGGATAGGGAGTTAATAGTCCTATTTATTTCTTCCCCGCAAATAAAGCCATCACATATGTCCAAAATGTTCTGATGTCATTTTCTCACATTTAACTTCTTTTAAATACTCATCTATTTCCTCATTATCTAATTCTTGAGATTTATATAAGTTACTGTAATACTTTGTTATTCTCCCTATTATTCTATTTTTTATTGATTCATTATTTTTGTCCCTTAAAGCATTTATTTCCTTATTTTCTCCTTTCCTGTATTCTTTTCTCTTTGCTAAGCCTCTGGTTGTGTTATATAGATATGAAAATTTCCCTGCCCTTATTTCTACACCGTTTTTTTTCTTTTCCCCTTATTTCTTCTAGTCTTTTTGTAAAATTTAGTTCTGACTGCACTTCATTTTTTGTGTTAGGTAGCTTAAAATTTGTTGTTTCTCTTTATTTCTCAGTTCATTGATCCTTTTAGAAAATCTAGTAGCTACTTTTTTAACTTTTTTTTACAAATACACCATTTTTTTAAATATATCTTCTTTCTCTAGGAGGTTATTTATTAAAATTTTTGTTTCAACAATAAAATCATTGTCTTCTAAAACCATGTTATTTAATTTCCATGTTCTTCTACCCCATCTATATTTATTTTACGACTTTATTTCAATTTCTATTCTCTTGTGATCTGAAATCATTTTATTTTTTTGTGAATTTACATATAATCCTTTTTCATTAAAATTTGCACCATAGAATCTATCTATTCTACTTCCAAGTTCATTTTTTTATTCAATAGTGTACTCTGTTCTTAAAAGATTTTGTCTCCTATATATATATATATATATATATATATATATATATATATATATATATATATATATATATATATATATATATATATATATCGATTAATTCATGCCGGTTAAACAAATTATTCATTGATTTCAAGAACCTTTTATCATTAGTAGTTAAGCTTCCTGTCCTACACTTTCTCCAACCCAATTAAAATCACCACCTAAAATTAATTGTTCCATTGAATAATTACTTATATATTTATTAAGATTAACAATAAACTCTGATTGCTAATATTTGTTAGCTGGAAAATGCATATTTATTATATTTATTTTATTAACTTTTATGTGAAGTAGTCTCCACTGAAAAGATTTATTACTCTCTATTATCTCCCATTTCAGCCTATTGTCTATTTTTAAAATTATAGCTACCTCTCCTTTTTGAGCTTCACCAATATAATTGTTTTTAAGAATAATTGCATTTAATTTTCCCTCTGCATAAGATGTTATTTCCTGATTAAAACCATTGCGAGTTTCTTGTATTAAAATAATTTCTTGGTTCATAAAATCATATATTTTATTTATTTTCTGTTTATCTATCCTATTAGTATTTACAGAAGCTATACGGAAATTTATTCCTTCCATTTTTGTTTATAACCAGGCAGCCAAATTCTTAGGTCTTCATTACATATAAAAATTTTAATATTAATCATTATTGTCAAATATCTACACTTTGTTAGTTTTATCTGGGTTAGAAGGGAATCACCCCTCCCTGTTTCATTGTTAGTCGTTTTTCATGTTTCAAATACTGTTTCATTGTCAAGTCTTGACAAGTCTCTTGACAAGTAGCTTGACAAGTCTCAGTACTTTTACAAGTCTCAGTATTTTGTCTTTCTGAATTTTCCAGTTCAATTTCTGTCTCCATCTGTTTCGTTCGTTTCATTTTCAATTCCAGAGTATATTTCCAGCAATTTTTAAAACTACAGGTCATTGATGACAACAAACTTAGGTGGCATTATGAGCCAATGTATCCAACTTCTTGACTGTCAATGACCATGTTGTACAACACACCTCATTGGTCAATCAATTTTTAATGAATTTGAACAAAACATAAACACAAAATCTCAAAACCTTTGTTGTTGCTGTCTGATAGTAATATGCAGGGGAAACAAACTTCACAATAAAAGAAAAAAATATGTTGTTACATTCAGAAAAAAGGTTACAGCATTGCATTAAGTATACTACTCAGTAAACTGGTATTTACAATATTATCTAGACTGGTAAATAAACTGGTATTGTGATTGACATTTACACTGGTATATCATCTGGTATTTACATTGGCGTCTAGACTGGTGTTTAAACTGGCATCTAAACTGGTATTTACAATGGTACCTAAAACCTATACTGGTATTTTTACTGGTATCTAGACTGGTATATTGAATCTAGACTGGTATTTACACTTGCATCTAAACTAGTATTTGCAATGATATTTAGACTTTTATTTACACCGGTATCTAGAATCTAGACTTGTATTTTACACCGGTATCTAGAATCTAGACTTGTATTTACACTGGTATCCAGAATGGAATTTAAATTGGTATGTAGACAGGTATTTAAACTGGTATCTAGACTGTTATTAAATATGGTACCTAGACTAGTACTTAAACTGGAATCTTGAGTGGTATTAAAACTGGTATCTAGACTGGTGTTTTGCTCAACTCCTAATAATTCTGATCATAGGTCCATTAAGATATATAAATACAGACAAATTCAAAATTCAAAAAAAGCTGAAATAATACTTTTGTTTCTATTAACTTTCCACACACAGATACAATAATAAAACAGTTTGAAATCTCAGGCACCATAATTAAAAATTTCAAACATTTTGGTAAGTGAATGGTGACAACCTATTTATATGTACTAGCAACTGAAGCAGAAAGTTATGATAATACATATGAAACAATGGCTCAGAAATGAAACTTTTTACGATATACCTGTTAAATAAAAAGGTATTATTAACTATTTCTGTTTTTTTTAAGGCTATTGGATAATACAGCACAAACTTAGTGAAATTTAACACTTCTCTAAGAAAACTCCCTTAATTATAATTAATATCTTTTACATGATGCAAAGAACTTGTAAATTAAAAAATATTTGATGTACATCATCCTAGAGGATTTATACTTTTTGTCAATCAAAGTACTGACAAAGGAAGCATCTATCACCAAAATTACATACTCTGAAAGGGTCTATTAAACTTACCCATGTAGGAGAGACAGAAGTCCATGTGCAACAGAGCTAAAACTGTCATTGAAACGAGGAAGTTCTCTTTTCTGTATGACCAGCACAACCAATTCTGTCATTGCAAGGACAAAAAAGTATGGGATGGCCTGCAGTAATATAAAAAGGAACTTAAAAGAGATTAGTTCATTTTTTTGAACAATAGAAATTGGCAAGACAGAACATTTTGTCTTATCTCAAAACCATGCTATGTTATATTCAGGTCCCTGTAGTGCTGTACTTTATGATATACCATCCCTGTAGCACTGTAGAACATGCTGTGATATACCCTGGTCTTCTGTAGTGTTATTGCTTGTGATTTGTATTGTGATATATACCCCTGTGAAATATACTGTGATTTACCAAGGTCCCTATATAAATATAGCCTGTGATACATGCCATGATATACCCTCCATGAAATGCTGTTATCTGTGATATGTGCTGTGACATACCAAGACTATGTGCTGTTATGTGATACATGTTGTGATATACTTAGGTTCATGTAGTACTGTTGCCTGTGATACATGCCATGATATACCCTCCATGAAATGCTGTTATCTGTGATATGTGCTGTGACATACCAAGACTATGTGCTGTTATGTGATACATGTTGTGATATACTTAGGTTCATGTAGTACTGTTGCCTGCGATACATGCTGTGATATACCCCCCTACGTGTTACTAAGCATTTCCATTGAGCTATTATGGAGATAAATTCTTGTAGTGCTGAAGCATGTAAAACCCAGATCCCTACTGTTGTTGTTGTTATGTTTTAACACCATTTTTCATCACAAGATAAGCTATAAATGGCAGCCAGTATAAATGGTGGAGGAAGAACCCATGAAAATCCCAGAAACAAACACCAACCCATGAGAAACTACTGGCAAGCTTTCACATCAACCCACATCGTCCGAAAGCCAAGACTCAAGCACACGCAGACAGAGGTGAAACAGAAGTGATCTGTAATGGTGGGTGCTTTAGACTACTTACTTGCCCCCCCCCCAGAGTGAAACTTGCTATACAGCTTTTTCTCTCAATTATAATGTTGGTGATAATACCTTTATGTGAAGATTGAAAATAGACCATATGTTAGATTATGTCATTGTTGACCTTATTGGAGGGCCACTAAAAATGTGCTTTTGATTGTATAGTGTGTATAACAGTTGAAATAAATTCATCAAATCTCAATATGTACCACAGAATAACATGAGAAGGAAAAAGCGAATAAAAACGAAATAAAAATAACCCCCAACTTTTAATCAGTGGCTTAACACCATTTCATCTTTTAAACAGGCCATTCTTCTGTGAAAAATATGCATATCTGATCTGGTATCAGGGGCCAAGCTATACTAGAAATTTAGGAAGAAGTAATTTTTCCTTTTGAATAGAAGAGGGAAAAATGCAAGATTATATATATATATATATATATATATATATATATATATATATATATATATATATATATATATATATATATATATGCATTTTTGTGTGTGTTTTTCGACTTCTAATATTTTAATGTGTTCTTTATTTCTCATTATACATATTTGCATTTAATATCAGTTCAAGCAATAGTTTATCTTCAAGTACAAAATTATCTGTGTTATATTTATATTATAAACACATTTTTGAAAGTGATATCATATTCATATGCATCTTATTCAAACTTGAAAATGTTTGGATGGAAAGATATACATTGATATTTGGATGGAAGAAGGATGCAACAGGGTATGTTTGGATGGAAAGATATACATTGATATTTGGATGGAAGAAGGATGCAACAGGGTATATTTGGATGGAAAGATATACATTGATATTCGGATGGAAGAAGGATGCAACAGTGTATGTTTGGATGGAAAGATATACATTGATATTTGGATGGAAGAAGGATGCAACAGTGTATGTTTGGATGGAAAGATATACATTGATATTCGGATGGAAGAAGGATGCAACAGTGTATGTTTGGATGGAAAGATATACATTGATATTCGGATGGAAGAAGGATGCAACAGTGTATGTTTGGATGGAAAGATATACATTGATATTTGGATGGAAGAAGGATGCAATAGTGTATGTTTGGATGGAAAGATATACATTGATATTTGGATGGAAGAAGGATGCAACAGTGTATGTTTGGATGGAAAGATATACATTGATATTCGGATGGAAGAAGGATGCAACAGTGTATGTTTGGATGGAAAGATATACATTGATATTTGGATGGAAGAAGGATGCAACAGTGTATGTTTGGATGGAAAGATATACATTGATATTCGGATGGAAGAAGGATGCAACAGGGTATGTTTGGATGGAAAGATATACATTGATATTCGGATGGAAGAAGGATGCAACAGGGTATGTTTGGATGGAAAGATATACATTGATATTCGGATGGAAGAAGGATGCAATAGTGTATGTTTGGATGGAAAGATATACATTGATAGTTGGATGGAAGAAGGATGCAACAGTGTATGTTTGGATGGAAAGATATACATTGATAGTTGGATGGAAGAAGGATGCAACAGTGTATGTTTGGATGGAAAGATATACATTGATAGTTGGATGGAAGAAGGATGCAACAGTGTATGTTTGGATGGAAAGATATACATTGATAGTTGGATGGAAGAAGGATGCAACAATGTATGTTTGGATGGAAAGATGTACATTGATAGTTGGATGGAAGAAGGATGCAACAGTGTATGTTTGGATGGAAAGATATACATTGATAGTTGGATGGAAGAAGGATGCAACAGGGTATGTTTGGATGGAAAGATATACATTGATAGTTGGATGGAAGAAGGATGCAACAGTGTATGTTTGGATGGAAAGATATACATTGATAGTTGGATGGAAGAAGGATGCAACAGTGTATGTTTGAATGGAAAGATATACATTGATAGTTGGATGGAAGAAGGATGCAACAATGTATGTTTGGATGGAAAGATGTACATTGATAGTTGGATGGAAGAAGGATGCAACAATGTATGTTTGGATGGAAAGATATACATTGACAGTTGGATGGAAGAAGGATGCAACAGTGTATGTTTGGATGGAAAGATATACATTGATAGTTGGATGGAAGAAGGATGCAACAATGTAAATAAACAAACATAATTACAATCATCATAATGTCCTTACACTTCAATTCATCAATCACTAATAAACATGAAGTTTTTAATATTATAAGCTTTTAATTAACAAAGATCTTAAATGTGTTAGAACATGTGCATACTATCATTTCTCACATTTTGTTCTTTTCACTTTTTCATGGTAAAGTCAAACTCATTTAAAATTGGTCATCCTCAGCTATTTGCATTAACATAATTCAAGTCTTTTGGTTTTGTGAAGTACTTGACTTTAATTTATACTGATTGAAAAAAACAACATATTAACTGTGAACATATAACAGGTTTTATGATCTATGTGCCATTCTTGGTAACTGTCCACATTCTGGACACATAAGCAGTCAGCTGAAACTTGGAATTAATTTTAACTGAAAGGAGTGCCTGGAATATATTGCAATTAAAACTTTGCAAACATAATAAATCAAATTCCATTTTAACTAATAATTTTGTGATGTCGTTTCTAAAACTTCACACAAAAAACGACATTTGAAAATATTAACCCCTAAAATTCTACATCAGCACAGTCAAACATGCCTCTACACATAAGCGTTCATCTAAACAAACTAGTAGTAACTGGTGTTACAATTTTGAAACCTCATATTTGCATCTCGTCTTTATGGAGTTACCGGAAATTTAAACATTTATTCTATTTTTGGACATCTGAAAGGACGGCAGAAATTTTGCAATTAAGCATAAGCATCCTAGAATACACCCCTACTCCCTAGACCAACAAGTAGGTATATGCTATTTTTTTCTGACAGCTGTTGTTATATATATATATATATATATATATATATATAGATATATATATATATATATATATATATATATATATATATATATATATATATATATATATATATATATATATATATATATATATATATATATATATATATATATATATACAAAATGCAGAGACCTACTTGTTGGTCTACCCTACTCTCGAGTCACTGACAGTGCATTATGTCAGAAGACAACGCCTGTATCAAATAAAGAATTTATTGAATGCAAAAAGTTTTGGAACAAGACAGACTATCGTCTTATTTAATATCATGGATGATATTTAAAACATTTTTACGTATAAAACATTATTTTCCGTATTAATGTTGCGTTTAAATATGACAAAGTTCAGTGTCAAAAATTATAACGAAGAACAAGAAGTTATCTTCTGGTCAACGGATTACCTCGTCAACATATTTTGGCACTGATTCTATCATTGAAAAAGACGTTTCATTTGGTGTAACTACATAGAAAAGCTGTCTAAATCCAAATAAAACACGATTTTTTAGTAAACTTGTCATTATATGGCTTGGTCTTCAATTTTAACATGAAACAGCTGATCATAGAACTTTGATCTGTTTCGATACTTCAACGATCATAACAGAAGCAACCCAACAATGGCCTCATAAAAAAAAAAAAATCAGTTTGCAGCAGCAAAATGCGGAGTACTTCTGGGTTTAGAGTTTTTCAAGTCGCAAAGATGGCGCTTTGCAATCATTATGCATTTTTGAGAGAGGGGTGTATGTAAGTTAAAGTTGTTTGCAATTAAAACATGCACAGTGAAGAAATTATATGCTCCTTTGATGTAATGTGGCTGACATTTCATTTACTTTTGTAAATTGTAAATGATCCGCTAACTATAATGACTGCTCTCTTGTGTTCTAAAAGTCAACCTGAATTTGTCTAAAGTACACTATCTTTAGCAGCTATTAAAATAGGTTAAATGAATTCGACAATACCAGCGTATGAAAATGCGGTGACAAGGTTACCAAATATATTAAATGTTTTTTTTCAAAAAAAAGTTATCAGCTCTTTTTTTTTCTTCACAATTTACCTCTGAAGTTCAGGTGGCGAAAATGAGCAAGTGGAGCTAGCACTTACTGGAAAGATGCACATCTTGAGTAAGGCCAAGCTGTCAAGCTGTATAATATAAAATCCACATTACACCCATATTACACCAAAATAAAGGGGATTAAAGGAAATTATTTTTCTTTAAAAATTCTAAATACGAAACCACGAAACCGGTGAGTGCTACCACACACACACACACACACACACACACACACACACACACACACACACACACACACACACACACGTGTGTGTGTTGTTCCTCAAGATTTTATACTTACAAAAACACTGGAAAAAAGTAACTGAAGTGATACTAAATACCAACAATGATTGTGAATTAGAGAATATTGTGTGTGCGTATGTTTTCTTAAAATTATTTTTAACGTGGCTTTAACTATCTGAGTCACATTGCTAAAATGTCTGCAGTGTGGCAGTTTATAGCGATGTCAAACACTGGGGCATCATGCGGCAGGCACGTGGCATCATGTGCTCCCAATCTCATTATCACCTAGACGACCATTCGCAACACTAACCTCTTCCTGCTGAGCGTCAAGCGAGGTAGCTGCTAGTGCCACTTTTATAATTGTATGGTCTGACACGGCCGGTGTTCGAACCCGCGACCTCGCGCATCAGAGACAGAGGCTATAATCTCTTAGGAAACCGGAGCAGTCTCGAAAACATTTGTGTACATTACAATACTATTAAGTGAGAATGTTTGCAGGTCACACGATACAATTAATTCTGAGAATATTTGCATACTGTGCAATTAACTTTGATACCGTGACCTAAATGGGTCGGATTAATTTTATGACTGTCACCAGATGGAGAATTATAAATGTGGCAGCTAATACAATGACATTGGCGAGAGTTTCTCGGTAAGGTAGTCTTAAGTCAATAATACCAAAGGTAGGTAACAATATTGTAATGGTGTAGAGCGCATTGCTACAAATAAATTTAATAGTGAAGTGAAAAAAGGAAAAATAAATTTTTTAACACCCATAATCGAATTAGTTAGGAGATGAAAAGAAAATAGAATTACATGGATGATATATTGCATAAGAAAGAAAGAAAGAAAGAAAGAAAGAAAGAAAGAAAGAAAGAAAGAAAGAAATAATAGAATACAATACAATACAATACAATACAATACAATACAATACAATACAATACAATACAATACAATACAATACAATATAATATAATATAATATAATATAATATAATATAATATAATATAATATAATATAATATAATATAATATAAATAGTCCTCTTCTGTTTGGTTTTGAATCAAATAACATACGTTTATTTTGAGGGATGCCATTATGGTGTCCTTCCTCTATAACTAAGTTATGAGCGACACATCTGAGCATACGTATTTTGTAGATGGGTAGTTTATATAAAACAAGCCTTACGGAAATAAGCATCATAAAATTTAGAATAAGTATATTTTATGTCATTTATTTAAAATGACTGGGTGATAATATTGTCGTGATTGGTGGTGCACTTGTTTAAGTGGCAAAAATGGCCATGAAAATCTTTTATCGGGGGGTGGGGGGAGAAGAGGGTCACCAGACAGAAACCTTAACCGAGAAAAAAAAAAAAACAAAACAGTAAAGTGTTTTTATGTGTTTTTGTTTTCCCCCAGATGTTTTGTTGTTTTCTTTATATACAGAAATAATTAAAAAAATTAATTTTACAATTTTTGATGGAGTATTTGTCTTCCTAGTGTATCTAAAGGTTCACTCATCCGATAGGATTTCAATTACCTTGTGTGAATATATTGTTACTTTTACTTGCATTATATCCACACCTACTCCTTTCATCCTTTCCATTCTTACGTATATATTGTGTGTGTGTATATATATATATATATATATATATATATATATATATATATATATATATATATATATATATATATATATATATATATATATAGATATATATATATATATATAGATATATATATATATATATATATATATATATATATATATATTCTTTCTTTCTTTTTTCTGGCAGTTATTTTTAATCCAGTTTTAAATGTTTATATAATCTGGAATTTGGAGCTTTATAAAGTTGATAGTGAGACGGTGCATTAAAATTTTTCTAAAATATATTCCTAATGTTTTACACGATAAGTGTGGTGTGCCGTCTCTCCTATTATATATGTATTATACTTTATTACGGGCTTCAAGGGATTATTTTGCCTAATGCAGGTTGTAAAAAAAGTTTTTTTTTAATTATGTTATTTCCTGCATTTTCTGCAATCTCTTAAATTTGATTTATAGGTGGGCCAAATTTGCATAAAAAGGAGACTTTTGTTGTTATCTTCGAATTGGTCATATACGTTTGCTACACATGGGATTTTCGGAGGATCTTTCGCCGGCCAGCCCACCTCGCGTGTCGCCATGTGTTATAGCCCTACGACGTCCTTGTCTCTTACATTTATGTGCATTTTTAAAAATCTTTTTCAATTATTTGCTTGTAGTTTTCCTCCTCTTCACCCCCACCCCCAATAAAAAATACCTAGTGCTTTCACTCCATTTTTAATGTTGTTGGGAGGTAATCCAGGATGATTGCCCCTCCAGATTCCTATTTTAAGTATTTCAGTTTTATTATGGTTAATTGTTTATCCCGATACTTTCCCAAAATTTTCGCACTCTTTTCTAGGTGTTTAAAAGAGTTCGGGTCTTTAATGAAGTTGGTGCAATCGTAAGCATGTTGGAGCATTTGTTTGTTTTTTTTTAATTCGATAATTTTATTCCCACTTTTAGGTTGTTACTTCTTATCTTTATACCAAGTAATTCTATTGCTATTACGTATAATAGCATAGAAAGCGGACACCCATGCCTCACCGATCTTTATATTTCAAATTTATCTGGTAATTCCCCATTTACCTGTACTCTTGCAGTGATTTTGTTGGATAGGATTTTGGTCCATTTTCGGAAGGTTCCT
>JAEAOA010000931.1:0-30000 GCA_016746295.1 Potamilus streckersoni | reverse complement strand
CAATTTTATATTTGTTCATTGAAAGGGGGCTCGTATTGTTTTTTTTCCATCAATATACTCGTTCAGTGATCTGCATTCTTCTTTCTATCTATCCACACTGGGTAAACTACACCGCGGAGGTCATTCCCTAGCAACGAACCGTAGTGAAAGAGGTTGGTGTGTTTTGCACGCCGCCAATTTGTCACAATATATATATATATATATATATATATATATATATATATATATATATATATATATATATATAGAGAGAGAGAGAGAGAGAGAGAGAGAGAGAGAGAGAGAGAGAGAGAGAGAGAGAGAGAGAGAGAGCTTGTTTGTCTATTTTCTGTATTTTTTTATTTTCTATGTCATTATATTTAGGTATGTAATTCATATTTGAATGTAAGTTTGTCTTAGCCACGTTGTCCTTTTTCTTCGGAGGGGGGGGGCACCAGACAGATGCTCATACTACTTAGTCAAAAAAATGTAAAAGTATTTCATGTATTCGTATTTTTCACCAGAAGCGGTATGATGTATCGTTGTATAGATATAATTTATGTTCAAAAATTCGTTTAAAGTAAATTTTCGTCGCACGCCAGTTTGGTTGTTTAGGTCCGGTGTATGCTATATGCATATTGCATGCGTGTTATACACATACATATGTAAGGACGGCATCCTAAAACCAAATTACAAATAACTTGTTGTTCCACACACACACACACACACACACACACACGTTTTGATATTAGGTTTTTATTTTAGTACCTTAAAACGATTTAAGATATTCTTATATTTAATAAATTTTTGGTTGCGTAAGTTTAACCCTCTTATTTTCGTACACTTATTCCTTCCCTTAAAGGAAAATGTGATTTATTCGAGTAATGTGTCCTGTACCACAATAAAAGGCGAACTTGTCTGTATCATTATACACTTTCAATGGCTACCCTGCAGTGTTACAGTGAGGACCACTTCACTTCAGTCCAATTGAGGTCAGGTACAAAAAATCTTCATGCCTAGCTGGAAACGGATTTGTTAGCTGTCCAACTGAATAGGTCGAAAATGTTATGTACATATAACCTTTGACTGACAGATGCCCCACCCCTAGACCAAACCATAGAGTAAATTGGCCGAGTGGTCTAAAGCGCTGTCCGTTACTGATCACTGCCATCGTTGTATAGATATAATTTATGTTCAAAAATTCGTTTAAAGTACATTTTCGTCGCACGCCAGTTTGTACTTTTTTGTGTGAGTGTGTGTGCACCAAACAGATCCACCCTCCTAAAGCAGAATGGTTTTTTGTGTTTATGTGTACTGCCGATGTGTTGCAAATATGTTATTTATATTAGTTTTGAAGATCCAATTTTACAGGGCTATTTCTCATCACTAATGTATCTAAAGAGTGATCTCCCTCTCTGATTTTAATCATCAGATTGGGTAGGTGCTTCTCCCTTTTTTCCCCCGAAGTGACCATTGCCTAAGGGGTCGTTTAGGTCCGGTGTATGCTATATGCATATTGTATGCGTGTTATACACATATATATGTAAGGACGGCATCCTAAAACCAAATTACAAATAACTTGTTGTTCCACACACACACACACACACACACACACACACACACACACACACACACACACACGTTTTGATATTAGGTTTTTATTTTAGTACCTTAAAACGATTTAAGATATTCTTATATTTAATAAATTTTTGGTTGCGTAAGTTTAACCCTCTTATTTTCGTACACTTATTCCTTCCCTTAAAGGAAAATGTGATTTATTCGAGTAATGTGTCCTGTACCACAATAAAAGGCGAACTTGTCTGTATCATTATACACTTTCAATGGCTACCCTGCAGTGTTACAGTGAGGACCACTTCACTTCAGTCCAATTGAGGTCAGGTACAAAAAATCTTCATGCCTAGCTGGAAACGGATTTGTTAGCTGTCCAACTGAATAGGTCGAAAATGTTATGTACATATAACCTTTGACTGACAGATGCCCCACCCCTAGACCAAACCATAGAGTAAATTGGCCGAGTGGTCTAAAGCGCTGTCCGTTACTGATCACTGCCATCCCACCTCTGCGTGTGTGTGTTCTAGTCTAGGATTCGGATATGTGAGATATGTGAGAAAGCTTGCAGGTATCTTCTCGTGGGTTAGTGGTTCTTGCAGGTATCTTCTCGTGGGTTAGTGGTTCTTTCCGGTGATTTCCCGGTTTCTTCATCCACCATTAATACTGGCTGCCATGTATAGCCTATCAGGTGCTGAAAAATGGTGTTAAACCCAACAACAAGAACAAAAACAACATTTATCAACATATTTATTAATTGTACAATCAGCACATGGCCACCTTATTTCTAAGCATCAAATTTTTGTGTATTACAAAAGTGTATTATGTATTATGTATCAAAACACAAATTAGAACTGACACCTTTATGCCGTTACAAGATAAACATGACGAAAAAGAGTTAGTTGCCAGTGGAAGTGTTGTGTACATTTTGGCGAGACACTGATAATTTTCATGCTTTGAAAGTACAATGGTATGCAGTGTCCTAAAAATAGAATGATAAATGATTTCTGAGTATTCATGATTTCATTTTTGTATCCAAATGGAGAAATGACAATGTCAGAGATCAAAATTATAAAAGCAAACCTGCCACATACAACTTGATTACTGTATGTAGAAAAGGTGGCACTTATTGCATTCAGTAAAAAATTTTATATGAATGAAAATAGCTTTACAATGGGACCTTATTTGACATTTCTGAAAAAATATTAATGCCTATTAATAGATTTATGTAAAATATCTTGATCCTTGGACACTGTCCTTTGATGCTTTAAATCTTAAAAACACAGTTCTTAACTTATATACATTGCATGCCTATTTCACTATTTTTTTATTACTCAATCAGCAAATTACGATTATCTTCCCTCACTATAAGAGATTCATGCCTTCAAAAATTTAGTCTGCTTATTACTGCAATTTCATTTTGTACTACGTGTAGTACCTTCTTTCACATGATCAGTCTGCTCATTACTGCCATTTGTACTACATGTAGTACCTACTTCCACAGGATCAGTCTGCTCATCACTGCTATTTGTACTACATGTAGTACCTACTTCCACAGGATCAGTCTGCTCATTACTGCTATTTGTACTACATGTAGTACCTACTTCCACAGGATCAGTCTGCTCATTACTGCCATTTGTACTACATGTAGTACCTACTTCCACAGGATCAGTCTGCTCATTACTGCTATTTGTACTACATGTAGTACCTACTTCCACAGGATCAGTCTGCTCATTACTGCCATTTGTACTACATGTAGTACCTACTTCCACAGGATCAGTCTGCTCATTACTGGAATTTGTACTACCTGTAGTACCTACTTCCACAGGATCAGTCTGCTCATTACTGGAATTTGTACTACCTGTAGTACCTACTTCCACAGGATCAGTCTGCTCATTACTGGAATTTGTACTACCTGTAGTACCTACTTCCACAGGATCAGTCTGCTCATTACTGGAATTTGTACTACCTGTAGTACTTACTTCCACAGGATCAGTCTGCTCATTACTGGAATTTGTACTACATGTAGTACCTACTTCCACAGGATCAGTTTGCTTATTTCTGCGATTTGTAGTACATGCAGTACCTACTTTTACAGTATCAGTCTGCTTATTACTGGAATTTGTAATACATTTAGTAGCTACTTTCACAGGTCCAGTCTGCTTATTACTGCAATTTGTACTACATTTAGTACCTACATTCACCTGATCAGCTCTATTCTGTTTTTTGCCTCGAACCCAACGGTAATTTTTCTTATGTTTATCCATATAGGAAGGATTTGGGTTAAACCCTGCACAGGGCTGGGGAATGTTTTGTTGTTCAGTATAGGAAGGATTTGGGTTAAACCCTGCACGTCGCTGGCGATGTTTTGGTTTGCCAATATGCCAAGGATTTGGGTTAAACCCAGCACGTGGCTGAGAAGTTTTTAAGGACTTTGGTACACACGTGTAAGTTGGAAATGGAGTTTGATCAAAAGGGAGGCTCTGGGGATTCTGTGGGTGTGGCATGTTAATACGTGTGGTGACAATGTTAATGTGTTTATTATCGCGCTGTGTTTGTTCCTCCACCAGTTTTCTAATGTCTACTTTGTGTGCATTGGTCTGAAGCTTGCCATCTCTAAAAAACAACAACATGCAGGATACTCCATGGGTTTCACCAAATCTGTAAAGAAGAATGAAATTCATATTTTTAATCAAGAACTGTTATCACCAGTACAAATACACCTAAGAAAATAATGTTGATTTTTGTATTCTTTCAATGGCCACTCAGTTGCAAGGTTTTTTATAATCTCCACAAAGATTAGTCTGACCTTGTTTAGTTTACATGGTGATAGTAAATTACCAAGAGCAAAATGATAGCAACTTTAATAGACTAATTTTATTCATGTTATATTAAAGTATACCTATTGTTACCTCATTCTGACACTCAGAAGGTTGCCTTATTCTGACACTCAGAAGGTTATTACAACTGTTGATATGCCAAGCTCATCAGTTTCTTTATACTCTAAAAAACTAGCTATCTCTTGTAGTATATTCAGGTAAAGGATGGTACTATTTGTAGAAATTGCTAAAAATTATGAAAACATTAATGTCCCATTTCTTTCAGTTAAGTATCATGCACCGTTTACCAGTGACTGTGTCAAAGAATAACTAATAAACATTAACACTTTTACTGCACATATTTGCAAAGTAAAATTAAATCTTATCTGTCCTCAACAACCATAACAGTAGTTTTTTTTATTTTAAAAAAAAAAACTGTCATAAAGTAATAAACATTAAACTTTTAAAGTCCACAACAATATGATGATCCCTAAAATCAAGAGTCTGGAATATTCATATTCTCTACTCACGTTATCAAGAGTCTATTCCATTCATATTCTCTACTCACATGTCTTTCTATCTATCTGCTGTACAACTGGTACTTCAGTTTTCTAAACTTAATTCACAAAGTTTTCAACTCTAACCACCTTCTAGGTATTCCTAACAAGGGTTCGTGGCAAAATGTGCCATATCACACACTAGTGGAAACACGAACTAAAAATAGACTTGTTCTCATACTAGCAATAAGATAATATAAGATATTAAAACTATCTAAAAACAAATGAATAGTAGCCTGCATAGTAGTTATTTTTTAAAAAAATCTGTTGAGGAAGGAATCGTACCTCTAACTTCACGATTAATACTGAAATTGCTTATTTTAAAACCAATAATAGTCACTGTCTACACGATTTTTCTTTCACGCCAATAGATATTGAACATGGAGACAAGAACAGACTCAGAAAAGAAACATATTGGATGTATAAATTAGATAATTTGTAGCCTAATGGCTTTTATACCAATGTGCTATATAAAATGTTTTAATTTTCTTTTAAATTGTTAAATTTTATATCCTTTATAATATAATTGTATGTTTGACTGTGTGTCACTATTATATTTTATAATTTTACGCATACTAGCAATGAAATTCAATATACATCCCATCAATATAAAGATAAAAAAAATTAAGATGCTGTTTATAGCAAATATTTTCAGTAACTTTAAACGGATGGTAAAAATGAAAAAATGATGATACCCAATGATTTAAACTTTGGTAGATTAATACTTACAAAAATACATTATACTCAAGAAACACAACATTGCTGGCACTTTTACTAATAAGCAACAATCATTAAAATGGATTAAACCTTTAAAATAGTATGTTCTAATAATAACTCATTAAATAGACATATTCATAAAAATGTAACTTACAATTATAGTTGCAGATATCCCTTGATTTCTTAGGATTCAAATTTAGTATGTTTTGGGTTTAACGCCTTTTCTCATCAAGGCAAACTAAACATGGCAGCCAGTATAACTGGTCGCAGCAGGAATCGGTACACAATTAATAAAATCCGGTTCAGTACCCACGAATGTAGTCCCAGTCTATTTTTAGATCACTTTTTCCGGTATAAATTTGGTGGTGATACTAGAGTTAGATTTTGGCATTCTTGGTAAGGATTTAAAGGCAATTGATTATTCTTTAAAATGTGAGCTTATGGTGTGGTTGTCTCTGTGTATTTCGGCGACAGTGCACATTGAGTAATAAGGTCATGGTGATGATCCGGAAGTGAAATCTGTGTTCCGTTGCCTGGTGTTTTGTTTACAATTCAGCCTCTCAAAAAAATGCAGGTCAACCCTTGACGAGAATTAAACCGTAAAGTCATCTTTGAAGGTATTTTAGATTAACATATGATTTGTATTGATTGTCACACAGTGGAAAGTTCAGTACTGAGGAACAAATGTAGAGAACATATAGTAAAATTAATTGTGTACTATGGCCTGTCAGTAAAAACTTGAAACTGATATAAATTTTTTATTATTAATGACATATACATGAAATTTTAATATGTTATGTATAATGACTTTAAAAATATAAAAATGAAATTAGAAGTAAAAAAATAATTTTAATTTTAAAAATTTAAATGAAATTTAAAAAAACAATTAAAAAATAAAACATTTCCACCAAGTATTCACATATATAATATTTTTTGGGAATGATATTAAATGATATCAGCATATATATACTCCTACACCATATACAAGCTCAAATGATAGATATTTGTCAAATTTGATCTAAGAAAATATCTTTATTAGTCAAAATGAGACCCTCATTTAAAATACATGAAGACAAAATTCTACTTTGCTTTGTACCTTTAGGTCATTGAAACTATTTATTTGGGGTTCAAACAGTTAATTTATGTGTATATGATGGGGTGACTTCCTGAGTAACACATATCTGCTTGTATAGCTATCAGTAATTGTTTATAACCATAGTTATAGGGTATTTAGTGAGAGGACAGAGATGAAGACTTTATACTAGAACCTGTTCAAGTTCTCTACAAAATCATATTAAGCTGTCAGAGAATGAAATACAGGTCAGAGGGGTAAAATATACTTTACCCAGGTATATTTACCATTGCATGTAAGAAAACAGCAAAATGATGTAAGTTGAATACAGAATGCATTCCATTTTATTGTTTAGTTTCTTTAAGATGTTGATTGATGTAGTGCGACATTGTAGCCCAGATGATATTATGGGAATTCTCATGATCCATTTTGCTTTATGCATTATTAATGACTAATAATATTTGTTATCTGACACTTTAAAGATTACATAAGTAATATTCAAACAGATTATTTGAATTTAACTTTCTACAACTGATCCTAACATGGTTACATAGCTGACATGAACAAATATGCATATATTTTGTAATGTTTGGAATCAAAAGTTGACATTGTTAGGTTGACATGGTACCTATAGTGAATCTATAAGGCTCAGTTTTGACTGTGTGCACTTAAAATATCCCAAGATGTTATTTTCATCATGAATATGCCTCTGTATGGTAACACATTTCAATTTAGTACTTTGACAGAGGGCGGTATTGCAGCATCAGCTGATATTTGATTCCATTGAATCATTGAATCATTGAACTTAATAACTTGGTAGCCAAGACTCTTAAAAATAGACTAAAAATGTTCAAACAGATTATTTGAATCATGTTTGCACATGTGATTTTAACAAGTACATTGCATATGTCCCACACATGCAAATATCCATCCTTGTTTACAAGTTTTCGGGATGAAAATTTCACATTTAGTTGATGATATAGGATCTATTGGTACCTATAGTTGATCTGTGTGGCTACATTTTGCTATATTCACTCACAATATCTAAAATTGTTTTTCCTTCATGAATAGGATTGCATATAGTAATAAATTTTAATTTGGTACATTGTCATTTGACTTTCCACTATACTGGTATGTATCAATGTTTGCACCAATGATCAAACCTCACCGCTCCAACATTGCCTTAAACTTTATGATACATACTCTACCTGATTAGTTATTTAACCTGTAAATGGCTAAATATGCTTGTAGAAACTTCATCTATTTTTAGGATGCATTTGTCACTTTAATACATGCCCATTGCTTCACATCTTTGAGTGTCACTCTATCAAGTTTACCTTTTTTAACCATATTTGCAACCTGAATGTTATTTTGAAATCACCATATCTAACACATTTTAACTTCATTTGCCTACATCTTCCTTTTTTTAGAATTAAGTGAAACATGTTATATATTTTCAGGTCTAGTCTGGTTTTTGGAACAAAGTATTAGAGTTGGATCAATTTGGAAGCTCTCCAGTAGTCCAATGGTGATAGCAAGGTCTCATAAGGACATGTGCAGTATGCTGCTATAAGTGACCAAGATGAGTTCATATCAGTACACTGATATACAGCATCTCAAAGACATGGCTTAGATCTTCATGAGAGAGATTCACATCTTTTTTCAGTAAGGTGAAACTGTATTTTCATATTGCATTGTTGACTTTTGTAGTTATCGGCATTAAAATGGAATGCATATTTGCTATAAAACATGGTAGTGGTCCCATCAAAACTTTAAATTTGAGTGGGATATTAGTTATACAAACAACTGTCCAAGTACCTGAAACAATAAATGTGGAACATAATACCTGTCATTGTTTCTTTAGTATGTACACCTATATGCATCTGGATAGGCATATTGCAAATTTGCTGTCAAAATCACTGTGAGCTATCATGCTTCAGTACCCCTGGGATTAATATTATCAGTTGTACAGACCTAAACTACCATTTGTTTTAAAGACCATTCATTAATCAACATTGCTGCCTTAAATTTGTCAAACTGAATGTCATAACTTGTATGAAAATTTATTTTTTGTGAAATAAAAAGTTTTTAAAATTTATATATTTTTTAAAATTTTCATTAAAATTTAATATATCAATATTTTTTAATTTCAAGACAATTTTCAGACAGGCCTTATCAAGTATTACAATTCGGTTTTTACTGCATTGAAAAATTCCTATAATTAAGGAAGATATAGCAAATTTAGTTTTGGTTTCTTAAGAACAATTGGACCTCAAATTGCACCCTATAGAACACCAGCACTACACACTTTCTGACAGCTGTCAAATGTCTTGCTTGCAAGGAAATTTCAAAAGACTTTATGTATGAAGTTGAAACAGTAGTGGCATGCAAAATAAAATGCAAATATAAAAGTTTGACAAAAACATTGACCCTTTCAGGAATCGGTACACAATTAATAAAATCCGGTTCAGTACCCACGAATGTAGTCCCAGTCTATTTTTAGATCACTTTTTCCGGTCTAAATTTGGTGGTGATACTAGAGTTAGATTTTGGCATTCTTGGTAAGGATTTAAAGGCAATTGATTATTCTTTAAAATGTGAGCTTATGGTGTGGTTGTCTCTGTGTATTTCGGCGACAGTGCACATTGAGTAATAAGGTCATGGTGATGATCCGGAAGTGAAATCTGTGTTCCGTTGCCTGGTGTTTTGTTTACAATTCAGCCTCTCAAAAAAATGCAGGTCAACCCTTGACGAGAATTAAACCGTAAAGTCATCTTTGAAGGTATTTTAGATTAACATATGATTTGTATTGATTGTCACACAGTGGAAAGTTCAGTACTGAGGAACAAATGTAGAGAACATATAGTAAAATTAATTGTGTACTATGGCCAGCAGAAGACAGGAAAACACATTAAGGGGCTATCAACCCAGGAGAAGCTGGTGGCAACTTTCTCACATATCGACAATTGCTGAGCCTGAGACTCAAACCCAAATAGGCATAGACTGAGCTAATCCCATAGCCTGATGTCCTGGACTAGTCATTTTTGAAGTAGGGCAAGTAAAATGTTCCACTTCGCTAGTCCAGGACAAGTGCTTTTTAAAAAGGTCGAGCTAGTTCTAATTGTAGTGCTTTAATCATTATATCTACCTTTATTTTGCCCTCGTGCCCTCCCATTGTACTGAACACTTAAGTCTAGCCCCTCTCCGGGTATACCTTTACATCCTGTTACCGCTTGACTGCATATTGGGCTAAGCTACCAAATTCACGGCAAATCAAAACACGTCAAACAAAAGAAAGCCAGTAGGATCAATTATCAATGTTGTAAATATTATGTGACTTTCATTTATACGTTCCATTTGTTTTCCCACGGCAACATTAGAAATTGTTAATTGTTTAAATTTTGTGACAATTTGAATCCTGAAGTCCTTGACGTGTGGGTAGCGAGACTGGTGTAGTCAGGCGTCTTGGAATTCAGACGGCGAGTTCTAGGTCAAATTTCATTATTTTGTGACAATTTGAATCCTGAAGTCCTTGACGTGTGGGTAGCGAGACTGGTGTAGTCAGGCGTCTTGGAATTCAGACGGCGAGTTCTAGGTCAAATTTCATCAACGCTCTGGTTTCGGCTAGTCAGTCAGCGGATTAAAGCTAGAACAACAGCAATATTTGAGGAAAGATGTTTTGCACTTACCGCAAATAATGCTGTATCTCAAAAACCCATATTAAACCCAGCAATCATACCGCATAAAAGTAATTAAAGGTTCTTTGAACAATACCTAAGATTTACAAAATCTTTTTCAAACAGCCAGTATAACCAGTGAGGAAACCCAGAAAAAGTCTATTTAAATTCTAATGCTATACAAAATATAAAACTGTAGAGCACCACCACTGTACTTGCGTATGCAACATGTGCAAAAAACTGATATAGACACTCTTTTTTGTCGTTGAAAAATTAATGACAACACCCAGTTGCTTTCTACAAATTTACAAGGTAACTATAAAAGTAAAAAGAGACAAAATGACTGCTTATTTGTTGATTTCTATCCATTCGGATAGAGTTCTTATTTGGTGCTTTATGGTGTGTCATGTGAATAAGATACAGTTAGTTCTGATTGGTTTTTACTCTTTTTACTCTCGACATAAAAGAAACAATAACCACCAACCAGAAATTGAATAAAACATTTTAATGCGTGATGCACTGGAAGTATTACCTTTAAATTCAATTGATGCACACAAGACTTGAAGCTTGAGGAAACCATGTAGAAGTGGTCAACTGATCCAATAATCATACAAAAAAGTTTGGAATGTCTCTTTTGCATTCATATATATCAACCTCCCCCATCTGGAGTGGACACAGCCACCTTATGTAATTTTGTATAACGGGCACTATCATAGGCTTTTGGAAATCTGACAAAATTAGTGTATATGACTCGCAACTGAGAAGAATCTTAACTTTAAGATAAAAAAAATGTTATGACTGCTTTACATTAACTTAGATAAAGTATGATTTTCCATCTATTCTTCACATCTTGTATAGATGTGGAAAAGTATCCATCAATATATCGACAGAGCTTTTTGATTAAAAAAAGCTGTCAATATATCGACAGAGCCTAGAGGTTAGAGCGTCCGCTTGGGATGCGGGAAGTCGTGGGTTCTATCCCCGGTCGAGTCATACCAAAGACTGACAAAAATAGTTCTAACAACTGCCTCGCTTGACGCTCAGCGTTAAGAAGTTAGTGTTAGGACTGGTCGGCCTGGTGTCAGGATAATGACTGGGTAGGATATCATGCTACATGTCTGCGGCATGATGCCCCAGTGCTAGACATCATTGTAAACTGCCACAATGCAGACATCGTAGCGATATGATTGAAAAATTTTTAAAGCTAAGTTAAAAAAAATGATTAACACTTGACAGAGCTTAACACTCATAATTGTCCCTATGGTTTGCGCATCCATCTAGAGTTTGGAATACATGAAAATGAAAAAAAAAATCAATTTTAACCAAACTATTACTAAGAAATCCATTTTTTTTTATACCACTGAGTCCTTAACCAGAATAGCTACACAAAAAAACAAGAATCATAATTAACTGTCTCAACTTCATGATTCAACCCCGGTATGAACAAAATTCGTCACCATATGTAGGAAACAGATTCAAAATAACAAAAAAAAAAAACGAACCAAATCCTTGAAACATATTTCCAACTGATCCTGCCCTTAAAGATGTTTAAATCTTTTATCACTGAATTAACTTCGTTATTTTTATATAATACTCTATCAAGTTTTTAGATCTGTGTGTAGTAGATAATGAGGTCCAATAATCCCTACCAAATTTTGGACTATTTAAAGAAGAAAAACACCAAAGCATTTTGTTCCGACAGGGGTTAAATTAAGAATGAAATGTGTTTTAAAATATTGAACATTATGAATTAACGAAAGAATGATTATGTTTACGTCTGGATACAAGACTATTCTAAAAATAAATTTATTGGATTGCAGTAAGCGACCAGATCCAAATGAATTACAAAGCTGACGTTCATGCATGAACTGCTGCTTTATATAATTATTCTCCACCCTATGTCTGAAAAAAAAAACAACAGAACTTGTCTATATTTTCTTCTACCAACCTATTTTGGATATAAAAATGCAGAAGTGCTTTTGCTGAATATTGGAAATAAATGCAGCTGTGCTTTTGCTTAAAAGTTTACCATTTTTATTCTATCTATTTATAATATAATCAATATAGTTTTATCTGGTAATGTTTTACAAAATATTCGATCCAAAACCCCGTATCAACCAAAACTTCTGCCTCAGTACAAAATATCATTCCCTAGACATTGAATATTCACTGCCATTTCAACCACACAACCCTACAGATTAAATATTAAAAAAAAAAACTTACCTGCCCAGAACGTTGATATTTATGCAACGAAATATTTACCTGCAGGACACTTCCTGAGGATCTATCCAAAGTGTTAATTCCGTGGGTAAACGGAGATCACTGTAATTCAGACCGCTCAAAGTAGCAGCTTCGTTTAGTAGGGGATCTACTGGCGATACTGGGTTGATGCGAATGCATCGATGTGCCTGTCCTTTTTGAGGATTTTCTGCATACCAATGATCCTTGAATTTTTCCAAAAGAAGTTCTGTCAAATGTTCAGAAAATTTTTCTGCCTTTTCCTTGGTTATGCTAACGTTCAGCCGGATCAAACGGGACATGAACAGCACTGCTGCTGCTATTTCTTCCTTCATATTGTCCAGC
The DNA here is from genome assembly GCA_016746295.1 of Potamilus streckersoni. Taxonomy (NCBI): domain Eukaryota; kingdom Metazoa; phylum Mollusca; class Bivalvia; order Unionida; family Unionidae; genus Potamilus; species Potamilus streckersoni. Next base: position 17,027 of record JAEAOA010000931.1, on the reverse strand, counting down.
AAAATTAAATTGTAAAAAGAACACAAGAATGAACAAACTGGCTTGAAGAAAAACAGATCGATATCCCTGCCTTGTTTTCGATTGCAGATTTTGTTGACGGATAAATAGGCACAATTCGAAACACTTCTGGCACCTGAAATATAAGAGAAATAATGTTGAGTTACAATTATACAAGTGTGTTGTTTTTTATATTTTTAAAATTACATATTAGTCTTCGAAATTAATTATTTGTGTGACTATCAGAATTTAGCGCAACAAAAGCAACAAGACGAAACCAGGGATAGACAATAAAGACAATAAAAAAAGTCATATTATGTTATATGAAACGTCGATACCCCAAAACTTACCTGAATCGCTGAAATGTATGCTAAGATATAAATTTCTTTAGCTTATACAGAGACCGCAAGCGAATGAAAATGGCATTAACATTCAGCCAATCAAATTATTAACCAATCAAATTCGGTTGTATTCAGACGGGGTCGCTACGTACCTGTTGACACCATTTCCAGGTAATTAGCGTCAATTATCCTCGCACTGATTATTTCTTACATAATTATAAGCTAACTAAAATCTAAAATAGTTTCTTCCTCTAATTGCAACCGCTCTGATTTAAAAAATTCAGTAAGTACAGTTTGAACCTTGCACCTGAATTAAAATCAGCTGTAGATTAGAGCTGCTGGAGAGAACGGATGTGCTCTCTAGAGATCCCGATTGCAGGATTGAATTGCAAATGTCGTTAATGACACAGGAAATTTGTAATCTTATGAAATAGTGGTGTGCGACCACCACTATAGGCTACAACAGTAGTGTGCGACTTGAAAAAAAATGGACATCTTCATTACCGGACTTCCTCTAGAAATTGACAACGAGGAACTTGTAAGGAAAATACAAAGAAAAATGAAGATAGTTGTTACAGCAGAGAGGTTGTCAACAGTTTGGAGCTTCCCCGTTATTAAAACGGGCGTAAGAGTAATAACAGTCAAGAGGGAGGATGCCAAGAACGTTCCAATTTTTTTTTCTATTTGATTTTTTTAATACTCAAATCCTGGTACATGGGTTGTGAGCAAGACAGGGTTTATTATTCCTTCTCTGAGTTTTTATCATTTCACAGTTTACTAAAACATCTTTCCTTATGTATTCCACTTTTTACACAAGGGACATTTTGGTATCATTTTTATTAACTTTCTTCTTTTAGTTACATCCCAGTTAACCAAGCGTTATGTAAGAATTTAAAAATTATGCTTTGTATTTTAAGTAATTTTATTTTTGCCAACAGTTTCCAAATATTTAGCAAGTTTACCCCCCACTTCCTTCTCAATTTTACATCTTTTATTTTTATGAAAAAATACTCTTATAGTTTTATAGGTGTTATTTTTTTTCCCATTCAATTTCAATTTCTCTATATTTATGTAATATATATAATATATATTGTAATTTTTTGGGTTCTTCAATTATCTTGCTGATGGCATTATTCCTATATATTTAATTTTTTTATAAAGTGTACCTAAGGTGTACCCAAACCAATATAAATATAGACCTTCCCAAGGATTCACAGTTTTGTGTTTAATATTTTTAATACGTTCTATAATGTTATCCGTTTTAATTAGAATTGGACACGGTAGGTTTAAACCCGCCTTTTTCCATGGCCCTATACATAGTGTCCTTCTGTATATAATGCGCTTTATAGTCTCATATATAGTTTATTATCTCATTATCCAAATTTTATAAACTTTTATTATTGATATCAAAGAATTTTAGGACATAGATTATATTTGATTATAAATACGTTTTAGCTACTTGTGCTCTTTCCATTAAACTAATTGGCATAGGTGCCCAGATTTCTAGTGCTTTTTTGACGTATTTATTATTTGTTTATAGTTTTCGAGTTCTTAATTTTGGCCCAAAAAATCCCAAGGGCTTTTACCGTTTTCTTTATGTATTGTGGAGGCAATCCAGAGTGATTCCCTCTCCAGTTTCCTATTTTTAATATCTCCGTTTAATCATGATTGATTTTTGACCCTGATGCATTACCAAAATCTTCGTATTCCTTCATTAAGTGTTGGAAGGACTTAAAGTTTCTGATAAAGTTCGTACAATCGTCTGCATGTAGTAGCAGTTTAAATTCATCTTTCAAAATAGGTATATGTATTTCTTCTATTTGGCTATTGTTCCTTATTTTAATACTTAGAATTATGATAGCTATTACTTATAATAGCATGAACAGTGGGACTCCTTGCCTCACTTATCTTTTTATTTCAAATTTTTCCGTGATTGCCTCATTTACCTATATTCTGGTAGTTATATCATTATACAGGATTTTAGTCTAATATCGAAAAAATTTTCAGAATTCAATTTTTTAAAATACTTTCTCTATGTATTTATGTTCAATTCTATCAAAAGCTTTTTCCTGGTCTACTAGCACCAGACTTATTATTTGTTTTACAATACTCAAGTATGGTTTTTATATTTAAAACATTACTTGGTATATCTTTCCCTTTAGCTCCACAAGCTATAGGGTTTAGAACTCGTAGTATAAAATCCGTAACGCTATTATTCCACCTTAGGGAAAAATAGTTTAGACTTCCTAAAAATATACCTTTCGGGAGGAAATCCGTTCTACACCTACTTTTCCGCTTACATCTAAACGATTATCGTAATTAAAAGAAATTACCTAATATGTCGGAGTGTTTGATCCCCTATATGTTTACAAAGTCTAACTAGCAGCAATTAAAAAAAATACAATGCCAGTCGAATTCTTAGCTTGGGGTACTCAGGAAGAGGGTCGGAGTGACGTTCTTTTTTCCCCAACAGGTGTTTAGATAAGCTCTCCAAACCGAAGTAGCGGACTTAACCTGGCAACCGTAATCCTCAAACTTTGCGTACCTGTTTGTGCAATAATTTAGCTTGGAATGTAAATGAGTTTACCTACGGACGGAATCGAACGTTATAGTTAATAAAAAAAAACACAATAAATGTGTATTTTCCAGCTAACAAATATATTCATGGACATATGTAATGGCTTTTTTTCAGAGAGATTTTTTAAATTAAATAAAAGAATTTTAGAGAATGAAGAATTTGTAAAAAAAAATTAAAGATAACATAAGGTGTTTTAAAATAATGAGCATAAAGAACAGATCTAAGAAAACGGCCCTACCATACTCAAAAAGGTTAAATGAATTAAGGAATATGAAAGAACGGGAAATACAATTACACTTGAATAGAAATATTAATGATGAGACAAAGAAAGAACTAGAAAACAAGCTTTAGCAAATTAAAATAGAAAATAATAACGGATATGAAATAAGGGCTGGTAAATTTTCAAAGAGAGGAACTAAGAAAGGGAGGGATGAAATTAATAGAGGAAATTATGGATGTAGGAGTGCAAATGTCATTAAGGAAAAAGGATATTTTAGAAAGGATTAAAAAATATTATCAATATTTGTATACTAAACAAAATATAGAAACAAACCAAATTAATAACTATTTAAAAATGTAAAATGTGAGATGATCTCATCAGTACATAAAGACTTATATGATGATTTCATCTCAATAAATGAAATTCAAGACTCAATTAAACAGTTATCGATAGGGAAATTCCCGGGGAGAGATAGACTCACTGCGGAATTCTATTCTAAATTCCAAAATGAGTTATCACAGATTCTAGAACTTTTATATAATAATATATTTGTATCCAACAATAAAATGACAGACTCAATGAGGGAAGGGGTTATAACTTTAATATACAAGGCTAAAGGGATAGGAAGGACCTACAAAATTGGAGGCCCATCTCCCTCCTAAACATAGACTATAAAATACTAAGTAAAATTCTAGCAAATAGGGTCAAAAATTGTATTTCTTCGATTATTAATGAAAACCTAATTGTGGGTCGGAAGGTAAGGAAATACAAAATAATGTTTTAAATATTAAAACTATAATTGAATATTTTAAAATAAATAACAAGACTGGTGCTATGGTGCTAGTTGATCAGGAAAAACCTTTTGATAGGATTGAATATAACTACATAGAGAAAGTACTAGAGAAATTTGCTTTTGGAGAAAACATCTCGAATTTGGACCAAAATCCTGTATAACGAGATCACGGAACAATTTGAAATACAAAGATCATTGTGGCAAGGCTGCCCACAGTCTATGCTATTATATGTAAATCTTAAATATTAAAATAAGAAGTAATAATAGGATAGAAGGAATACATATACCTAATTTGGAAGACGAATTTAAAATGCTACAACACGCCGATGATTGTACAAACTTTATAAGAAACCCCAATTCCTTCAAACACTTGATGGAGGAATTTGAAAACTTTGGAAAAACATCGGGATCCAAAATTAATCATGATAAAACAGAAATACTAAAAATAGGTAACTGTAGAGGGAATCACCCTGGATTGCCCACTCAATAATTTATCAAATATTTAATTAACTTCTCTTAACCTTTAATAGCCTTTAAATAATTTAAGTTTTAAATATACAAAATCTCATCTAAAGGTAGAAATGTATCGGCCACACGAAGGTAGAAATGAGGGAAAAAACCTCAAAATAGCATCAATAAATGTAAATGGTATTAATAAGGAAAAAAATAACGAGTTATGTAAAGAAAAGGATTATGATATAATTTTAAAACAAGAGACCCGCATTAGATTTACGAAACAAATAATTGCATATATGAGATCGCTCAGATGCGAAATCGTTGGAACCAATAGAATACTAGTATTTAGTAAAATAATTATAAGAGTAATTCTGATTGGTCGTTTCTTGAAATGCTGCAGAGATGCTGAATCTTTAGTGTTGAAAAGTACAAAATGTACACAATTCATGACAGGAACGATGTTTATTATATTTGGTAGACCTAGTAATTGGCCTAGACGGCGTTGTTGTATAGCTGAAACTGTTATACAAGAGACTTTCAATGCATCAATGTTGTTAGATTTATATTTCTAGTATTCGCATACCTTCTCATTGGTTTGTATGCTCTCTCTCCATTTCTGAGTTCTTGAATTTTGTACTCTAGTCGTCTATTTCAGTAAAAGCTGTGTCATCTGCGTGCAGTATTTGCAATGTTTTGATCTAATTAATAGTTTTAAAACAATTGCAAAAAAAGGACGAATTATTGTAAACAAGTGTTTAAAGAGATGTTAATTCATAATTTACGTAATTACTGAGATTTTCAAAGACAGTAAATTAAATTACGTCTTGAGAACAGACTGGCCCAAGCAAATATGGTGATCATATTGCTAAAGAAGATCTCTTTTGATTAAAAAAGTCAGCATTGTTTGGGACCCCCAGGTGGCAATCAGTTGGGAACTTATTAATCAGTGAATGAAATGGCAAAGTTTTGTGCATATTTTTTTATATACTTGATTCGTCTTGTTTTTTCAAATCATTAGCCTAGGGTGGTACAAACAAATGGTATGGTCAACTACTATCTCTTACCCTCAACTTGATTTTTTTTGGTGATTGAGGATTCGAACTGATCCCATATCATATACTGGCGCAAAAAAAACCCCTCAAAAAACCCACTAAAGTCAAAAAGATAGTGTCAAAATCTACTACATAAGTACAGTATGATCATATTGAGAAAGAAGTTTAGCTTATTATGATTTTATTAACCCTTTACATGATAAAATAAATTGGCATGGTTACTCATCTTGCCTGCCTTGACAGAAATCACCAGACTCTCACCATAAACCTTTTTCTAAATTAGGCTTGCCAGACAATATGTGGATATTCTATGCAATGTTTTTAATTGTTGAATGACATGACATGCAGACACGGAGAATGGATATTTGCATTAATTGCGGAAACTAGTTCCTGTTAAGAATAGGCAAAGTCAGTGACTTTACAGATCCAGTGGGGAGCAAGACAAATGCATCCTTTTTATCAATCAAGTGGTGAATAATTGCTTCTTGGTGGAATTTCAAAGTCACAGACAAAGCTTTTTTACTTTTAATGTGCAGAATTTCGGACTCACCATGTCATAGTTTTACTTCTATCTTTTTAGGTTTCCAAATAAGGCCTCAACATCCTTCTATGGCACACAAACAAACAAGGCTAAGAATGGAAGTAGTTATTTGAACTAATATGGGGGATTATATAAATGAAAATATCAGATAAGAAAGGTAAGCAAGATTTTACAACTATTTCTACAATGATTGCAATAATTTCAGTATTAAATAAGAGGATTACTAAATTGATTTCATTATATACAAGGAACATTTTTCAGAATTGTTTATATTAGGCTAAAAAAAGCATCTGGTGTGAATCACACCCGGCTTGCTCCATTGACACACATAGGCTTAAGTTAGTACCCCATCCAGGATATAGGAATAGAGGTATTAATATTAGTACTAAGAGTATGGTGTGAGAATACTTTAGTAGTTCATAACCAATCAGCAGCATAACAGGCAGTCACTGACATAATGTAATACACAGGTCAGGGGCTCATATTGTTACTTACAATTTACTCATCACATCGTTTATATATTATTATATACTACATATAATATGTACAAGAAAATTTAATCTCAGGCTCTGTTCTGTTTGAGATAGCTTTGCCACTAGCTTCCTATTGGTCCATGGTACTTCCCGGTTCATTGTCCTCCAAATATATTTGCTATTGTGTAGCATGTGATGAAAAATGGCCTGAAGCTAATCCTAACAGTGTAAGACATCAACTCTGTTTATATTTTTGGGATTTAGGTCATACTGACTAAATAATGTCACTATGTAGTGTGTTCCAATGTTGACTAACATCTGATTGAGAATTAAAATTTTCATGAATATGGCAGTCCATATCAACACTTTTCTACAAATTAAAGCAATAAAGTTTTAGTCAGACTTTACTTACTCTGATGTCTTTTTTCTAATTATTCAAATTTTCACACAAGCATGTAGACGTGTTTTCAAGTTCCGCTGGCCTGGCCTACATTTCAGTTGACTGGAATGTACTGGAAGCCAGCAATGTCAAAATTGGTTTAAAGGATGAGAAGTATCTTGAATGAAATGAAGCTATCTAAGCACTTTCTTCAGTATTAATATATTTGTATTAATTTGATTAAAGAAATATTTTATTTTTATCCTATTTCAGCTTTCCCATAATCAAGTACAGACTGTACATACGGCAAGAGCAATATATGCCTAACTACTGTGTTCTCAACACATTAAACAATTACTCTCCTGGATATTAAGTCAGTTTGCTTAACATGTAGAAAAATTCACAGCTATTCTATAAATCTGCAGTAATATGGAATTAATTAATACAAGTTGTACTCTGATCTTTAGGTTAACCATCCTTGCAACTGTAAGAATAATGTATGTAACTCAAATTTGTACGAAGCTGTCCTGGTTGCAAAATTAAATTATTTTTTATTTTCAGCACTTTATACCTCTTTTTTTGCTTGTCTGAGAAACAGCCTACCATCACAGCAGATGGATAAATACGACACTGAGACAGGAATCCAGAGCTGCATCTTAAACCATAATGACCACCAACCAGTAGTAGGTATTGCATGACCACTCTTTTTATTATTTGCATATGATGCAGCATTAAAATTTAATTTTTTTTTACATGTATCAGTTAGTTGCTACCATGGGTCACAATTTGTTTGCATAATCATTTACCTAGTAGTAAATTGAACACCCAGTTGTTTTCAAAATATCAATTATGGCCTTTATTTCTTTTTACTTTTGGTTACAATTATTCATAATGCTACTTTTAACTGATGTGATGATTGATATTTTGAATTTGAGATTGAGGAGTTTGTTAGCTTAGCCACAAATATTTTGTTTTCATTATTTGAGAGAACATTAAAGTTACTTTAGTAGCAAAATAAATTTAAATCAATTAAAGCCCACACTACCTGTCCATGGATACTTGTTAAGTTTTGAAACAATTTATTATCCAGTAGCTGTTTATATCTCTAGATTCAATACAAAGCAGATACAGAGATGCTTCCATTACATCAGTCATGCATAATATGTATGAATTTCACAACTATTGATGCAGAAAACTCCCACAATTTAGTTTAAAATTACACATGTGAAAATGAACACTGCAATGTGAACAACTTTTGTTTTTACCTTTCACTCTTGAAGTGCTTCAGGTAAGTGGCACCAGTAGAAGTATCGTCATGTCTTTCACAACATGAGTCTTTTCTCAAGTAGGCAACTGTTTAGATCTGGATTCTTCAGCTTTACATCAATGGTTCTTAAACTAGATTTAATTGGCATATTGGGTTGTGTAACGAGCATTATGCCATAGGTTAAGGCATGTAACAAGGAAGTTTTACAAGTGCACGCTTAAAATACAGCCTACCTAGAAAAACCAAAATGGTTAATTCCCTGCTAGTTTCATCTTCTATTGTTCTGCAGATACTGACTGCTGATACGTATGATGACAATGATGTCTATAGCTATGAAGTCTGTCTGATTATTGGAGCTAGGAAAGTGTTTATGGAGATTTTTAGCCCCCAAATTGTGTAAGATACTATTCCGATGTACATGCTAAATGGAAAAAATAGCATTCCTTAATGTAAAGCAGACATGATACCAAGCTTAATTAAATTACACATGATTTAAAATTAGAGTGCACTTTTAAATTCTTTTCTTAAACAGATTAGCCATGCTGGATCATGTGCTTCAAAACTATAGATTCTTATAAGGGTTAAGAAAAATGAATAATAAAAAAATGATATTAAAAAGTATAATTGTTTATTTGGTCCAAATACTTCTGTTAGTACAAGCAAGAAATCTGTCAGTACTCTGTGTGTGTGTGTGTGTGTAGGTATGTGTGTGATTTGGATTTTTAATGTAGCTTTAAAAAAAATTATGAGTCATATTGCTATGATGCCTGCAGTGTGGCAATTTATAGTGATGTCTAGCACTGGGCCATCATGCTTCAGACATGTATCATGATGTCCCACCTAGTTACATTATCCTGACACCAGGCCAACAAGTCCTAAAAATAACATCTTAATGCTGAGCGCCAAGAGCAGCGGCTGTTTGTACCATTTTCATAACAATTTGGTATGATTCTGCTGAGGTTCAAAAATGTGGCATCCTGCTTCCAAGGTGGATGCTCTAACCACTTAAGCCACTGGAGCAGTTTAGTCCTAGTAGTCAGTAAAGTACTAATTTGAGAAAGTAAAACGTTGGCACAGCTTATGTTTATTAAAAATCATGTTTTGGAGCAAAAATATATGAGCACTGGAAAATTGTCGTTAACAACCATAAAGAACCATTGGCTATCTGTATGCTTCTTTAGACATGTTACTATGAAAGGAAGATTCTCTGCACCGAACAAGATACAATAGTTTTACATAGATAAGGAACAGATTAAACTCAAAAACAATCAACAGGTTAAAGCTTATGCAACAATAAATAACATTAAGTTTAGATTTCAACAGAGCTCTGACAGATTGGTGGAATAAGAAATAGAGACAGATATTGAAGTGTTTGGATAATATTGAACTATGGCAATTTCCTTCTCCCCAAATTTCTTTCCCATTCCCACTGTGTTTTTGGTACAAGGGATTTGCTCACTCCATTAGACAAAATCCAGGCAGCATCGCTGTACATAACACATCTATTACACATTTCCCTCAAAAACACACTTTCTGCAGTGTAGCAGTGTACAACAAATGACTTCTATCTGGACTCGTGTGTGTTTGTGTGTGTGTGTGTGTGTGTGTGTTTTCTTGTAAGTTCATCTCAATATCAGTAATTTCAGTTTCATTGATTTGCTAATGATCAAAAATATTAGCAATTCGAGGGAACAATTGATAGGAAACTGATCTATTGCAGTAAATTACATTTTTGACATTTAGTAAACTATATTACAATAACTGACCACAAAAGCAAGTCTGACTGCACACTGCAGAATGTGTTTTTTTCACATTTTTGTCATGATAGTTAACAGAATCTGATTTCATTAGGAAGTAAGTGGTGATAAGTCAAGTATCTTCAGCAAATAATATCAATGCGTTGGAGGTAATGTTATTTCCATTTATTGCTCAAGTTCACAAAATGCTTGCTTTTATAGCTGCAAATATCATTTCTGTTAGCACTAGAAAACAATTAATCCATATCATGATAGAAATGTTTGTGTTATTTTGAAAAAGACTTTTTTGTTCTTTTAAATATTTATTATTTTAATAGATGAATTTCCCCAAAAGCATATAATCCTGTTCCATTAAAAGATTTGTGTGAATAATTAGATATTTACTGGGTGGAGTAACTTAGTCTTTAAACATGCCACAATTTGTATTCAACATGTCATTTTCAATTAAACTGCTTTTTTCTTAAATTTTTAACAGTTTCTTTGTTTTTAATATATCAAACATTGATAATGTTCATATTGTGATGTGTTGCTTTTTACTACATGTTTAAATGCAAGTGTCATTTTTGCTTGAATATGTCATGTACAAAGACTGGCCTTCTCATTGTTTTACTAGTCGACTAGCTGATAAACTAATGAATGGTTTGTTTTATTGTAGAGATTGTAGAATATAAAATATTTTGTGTATTATCAGATTTGATATGATGGCTTTTAATTTTTATTTAATATCCCACTAACTTGTGCTTTCTGTACAATATAAGTTATATTATGTTGAAGAGAACAATATTGTACAAAATTAGAATTAAGAATATGCAATTTCATCATGATTTGAAAATAATGCTGTCAACATTGTGTTGAGATTTTTTTACTTCTTGATTATGGAATTTTATATTATTACAAGAGGCATAATTTTAAATTAGATTTTAAAAATAATTTTGAGTTAAGACTATCAGAGTATTATTATAAGGAGGAATCTGGGACTTATATGTTTAATAAACACTTTGTATATGAAAATGAAGTATATAAAAGTAAATTTTGTATATACTAGGTTGGAATTAGAGTTTGCACAGAATGTATATTAAGATACACTGTTTTTATTAACTTGAAAAAAGAAGGCAAATTTTAATACCTTATACTCTCATGTAGTATATCTTTTGATTCACCTGAAGTTAGTATCAGACATGACTTGTTTTTACTGATAATTGTGTTAAGAATCATGCATGCTATAGGCTAATACAAGAATTGAATTAGTTGTTGTTATAGGGTTTATTGCCATTTTTCAGCACAATATAGGCTATACATGGCGGCCAGTATTATTGATGGAAGAAGAACCCAGGAGAACCTGGATAGAATCACTGACCCACGAAAAGTTGCTGGCAAGCTTTCTCACATAACCACATTGGCCGAGCCCAAGACTCAAACCCACACAGACAGGGATGAAGTGGCAGTGATCTGTAATGGTGAGCGCTTTAGATCACTCAACTGCTTGGGGTCCCCAATAAGCTAAAATCTCTGTCTGATACCCATTAAACATGCCCTAGAATAAAACAGTGGTCAAATTTAAAATGAGAAGTGACTGTACATTTGTGTTTTATGTGGGTTTTTTTTAAATTGGGACTGGGCATGTGCCAGACTCACAACCATCATATGGCTATGTTGATGCAAAGAATTTTTAATGTGTATATCAGCAAAAAATAAATCTCAAAAACCCACATATTGGACAAAATGCAGTTGTTTCAAATGCATGTGATATAGACTTCTTTATTGAGTAATGGAATAAGTTTGCTAACAGTTTCAGTGGAAAACAAACTTTGCTGTCTTCAAGGCATGTCGGTTCTTTGCATTAATACCTATTCATTTGTCTTTGTAATATTTTACATATAACTTAATAGTTTGTAAATAAATCTTCACATTGGCATTATTTGTTATTTTAAGTAATTTAGTGACATTATGACATTTAAATTGATCTGAATGTTCTAGTGTGTTATAACCATAAATATTGTTGAAGTTTTTCCTGATATAACAGTTTGATTATAACAAATTTGTTTTGGAAGTAAACTTGACAAAAGTCTTAGACTAGTGTATAAATTAATAATTTTTTTTTTCTTCATTGACTTTGGATTTCATTTTATTGATAATGAACTAATTCTAGGTTTCACATCTAATAAAGCAATTAGCCTGTTTTGAAAGATAATGTCTTGTCTTTTTCTTATTACAGATTTGTACCGAATAAACTGGAAACTGCCCATGATAATGAAAAGATGAAGTCAATAAAGTGATAAAGATAATAAACCAATTTTGGTAAATGCAAATATATCAAATTATGTTACATGGTTGTAAATTTAAGATTGAATAAAATGACAATAGTATCTGTTTGAGATACTGTACCTACTGAAAGATGCCAAGATCAGTCTGTTTGGGAAAGCAAGAGACAGTGATCTGAATATGGCATATGCTGTAAACATTAGCAAAATGTTCCTGTATTTATGTTAATTTTTTCATCACTTGGTCATATTGTAATCATAAGTATTGGATCAGTTTGTCTGTTATAAATCACATTATAAGAAAATAGAGTTATGACTCTCAATACTTAAGGCATTATATGTGCATATAGAGGGCCCTGAGTGGTCTAAAGTGCACACCATTACAGATCATTGCCATCTTACCTCTGTCTGTGTGGGTCCGAGTCTCAGACTTGGACCGATGTGGGCATGTGAGAACCCTTACCAATAGCTTCTTGTGGGTCAGTGGTTCTTTCCATGGTTTTGCCAGGTTCTTCCTCCCCCATTCATACTGACCGCTATGTGTAGCCTATCTTGTGCTGAAAAATGGCAATAACCCCTACAACAGCAACAACATGTGTTCATATAAATGACCAGTATCTGATCAATAATTTAAATCCAATCAGTGCTCTAATTCTAATGGCCCTCATCCCATATTCCTTTGCCTAAAAGGACCCAACTTTGTTACTATTACTTATACACAACATTGTAATTGATGTACTTTAATTACAAAAAGAAGCAAAAATTATTTTAGAATGACTCCTATGTTTATATTCCTTTCAAACATCTGATATAAAGCACTATTTTCCACATCCTGATGTCAAGCATTGTCTTATTGCAGCATAGGCTTCTTTATGAGATAATAAATACATGCAGTCCCAGTTTTGTTTTGCTCATTTTAACCTTCAGATATGTAAATTGTATATGACTCTATTCACGAAACAATCTTGTTTTAGTTTTGCAGCCTGAGTGAGTAAAGAATTTATCATTGATAGTTCAACTGGTATACTGTCTAATTTAGTATGTTTCCTTTGTCAGTTTTAGGTCAATTGGCCAGCTGATTTTGTGATCTGTGCTCTGACCAGTGAAAGCATGTCAATGTGCCGAAATAACCCAAATTGTGTAGGTATTTCTCATATCAATCAACAGATTTGACTATGGATTATAAAGTTTTGAATTTTTATGAGAAGGATGGAAGGGGAGAGCATGAAATTACCACTTTTTGCTTGCAAACACTATGACATTTGTATATTGGATTAGAAGCATATTTATATACTCAGCACATATTTTCACAATAATATCTAAGTCATAATATTGTAACATCATCAAAATGTTTCAGTTGCTTTAAAATCAACTTAATTTTCAATTAAAAAATAAGTGAATAAATGATGTGTGTTTTTAGCATGTAATAGTTTCCTCAGTTTATATTCATTGCCAAATTCTGTAATATATTCTACTTTTTAAAATTCTGCAATTTGCAGTACTCATAATATGTAAGTTTAGTTTTGGATTGATGTACTTTTATGATTATTTAGTAAAAATGTGAAAACCTGTACATCTTCCATCTGCTAAACAGACAAAAAATAAAAACAAAACATTGCACACTGCATCAAAGCAGATTTAAAATGTTTAAGGATACCACTAACTCTGTCAATAAGTATTGATATTTTTATTCAACATATCAAACTTTGAACAACTTTAAAAAAATGCTAAATATAATTTCATAAATTTATCTGAAAGTATCAAGTTATCATGCTGATCCACTCTCCATATATGACAACTTTTACTCAACATAGAAAAATTGGTAAGCAGCTTTCTCACATAAAAACTGTTCCACAGAAGTTTCACATAAAGCTTAATTGTATTAATTACTTTAAAATATTTAAAAATGTGTTTGATTAATCATCAGATTTGGCCACCAGTACTCAAAGGGATAATTTGTAGACTGACTTCAGATGGCAGGCATCTAGGTATAAGATCTATCTTTAATCGACTTTGCATTATAGATCTGAACATGGTAAGTTAATAGCATCTTGCTTGTAATAATGATGCTATCCATTGATACTTCCATGTGTCTTTCATACTCTTTAGTAATATCCACATGAGAACAAATCACAGAATTATCACATGAAATCTGGAAAAAAATTTCATTTCATTAAATTATATATAGTTCATCAATTATATTTATTTTCTCACTTTTTTCAGAACCTAGATGCTTTGAAAAGTGAACAGGTGTTGCAGTAACCATACAAAAGGAGCTGAATAATGTAGACAGAAAAAAAACATCATAAATGATTTCATACAGATGTTCACCTGAAATAAACTTTGTACTCCTCTCTGATTGACAGGTGTGAAAAATGATACAATTAAGTTCTTTTATGAATTAATATAAAATGCGATCAAAACAAAGCATATATAATGCGATAAAAACAAAGCATCAAAAAATTATTACATCTTATGTGTTGCCTGAATGACATTCTTGTTGGAGCATTGTTGATTATTTGCAGCATGACTGATGAGAGAAGCCAAATGATCATTTTGAGTAACAACTACGAATTGTGTTTTTTATGATTTCATAATCTCATAAACTTACAATGAGATGATATTGTTCATTTTGACATGTTTACAGCAGATCATACACCATTTTACATATTTTGAGACATCGGCTATCAGTCTTCAATAAACATTTAATTTTGAGAAAGTTACATTTTTATTTTGTGTTTGTCTCACTTGCTCATAATATTGAAAACAACGGGATCAATTGTTATTGTGCAATAGCTAAAAGATGAAAAGAATTTCTGTAATGGAATAACATTCTGTTTTCTGTTACCATTTTTTATTTGTTTGTTCTATATTAAGGCCAGACATTCATTAAACTTCAACTTCTTTGCTTCTCTGATTGAGAAAAATGTTTCTGTGTATTGACCTGTCTTTTAGTCTTCAATATTATAGAATATGGTGTTTTATTACATTTGTGTCAGCAAGATACTGTTTTAATTCAATACATAATTTCCACAATGTGGTATTCTGATGTTTTAGATTAATGTATATTTGGTTGTAATAACTTGTAACATTAAAGTCATTTTTGTAACCGTCAATTTTATTGACATAAATGTAAATGACTATTGGAGCAACAGTCATATGTTTCATACTAGGGTTATCTTACCATTATAGTATCTTTAGTGTTGCTTACTGGTCAAGGCTCATGGTTAGATCATGGGAATAGCAAACAGTACTCTGCTTCTTTACATTAAGAAGGTAACCATGAAAGCATGGTACTTCATTAACATTTTAGTTATAATATTGATTGAAAGATGGTGAAAAGATGTGGTTCTTCAAACGTCAGAAAAGATGATTAAATTTCAAGTTTAATTTAGCAGGGTCTTTTTAAAAAAAAAGGGATGTAGGGCAAGTAAGTTTGACAGATGATTGGCATAATTTAATGGTTTGTTTTAAAAAATGCAGAGTTTATGCTGTCACCAAAGGCTATAAATATGGTTTCATTGCAACAACCCACTTGTACAGTGTTTTAATGGTTGAGTTATTGTTACTACCTAGGTGCTACCACTGCTATTGGTCAATCAATCAGATTACCTCTGTACTAGAGAAACAAAGAAATCTTTACCTTGAGTGAATTTTCAGTTTAAAATTTCTTTTAAATGTCAGGTGGTTATGATACTATGATACTGAAAGTGGTGAGAAAATTGATTCCTCTGATATATATGTACATATGACTTCTACAATGAGTTTTATTTACAAAAACATCTGATGATGCAGCCAGAAATGGAAAATGGAAAATCTTTGGAAGTCCACAGGGCTGTACTGAATTCTCAGTCTTCCATCTAGCTCTGTACACTGACTGCTGTCTGACATTTGTAACAAAAGCAAATGATTTGGCTAAATTAGAACTATCTGATTTGTCCTTTGCCACAAATGTTCACATGAATACTTCATAGATTGAATTATAAATTTAAATTTTCATAAATTATACCAGGTATGTGTTATTGTGTGCCTAATTTGTAATAAATGAGAGAAAAATATGGAACAAATTGATCCAAAAAGAAAATTGGTGCCAATGTGAAACCTAATATTACTTCCACAGCAGTTGATTTGAAAGTCTTATTGCTAAATAATATCAGATACTTTAAGTGTTTAGCAGTTAAAAGGTATGAATGTCTTATCTAGAATTCCTTGAAATTCTTTTTAACCAGTATAATTTTCAGTTTATTTAAGTGAATTTTGTTTTTAAAGCAAAATTACATATATAAAACTGCTCCGGTGGCCTAGTGGTTAGAGCGTCCGCCTTGGTCGTGGGTTCGATCCCCGGTTGAGCCATACCAAAGACTTACAAAAATGGTACTAACAGCTGCTTTGCTTGATGCTCAGCATTAAGAGGTTAGTGTTAGGACTGGTCAGCCTGGTGTCAGGATAATGTGACTGGGTGGGACATCATGCTACATGTTTGTGGCATGATGCCCCAGTGCTAGACATCACTATAAACTGCCACACTGCAGATATCGTAGTGATATGACTGAAAGATTGTTAAAGCCGCATTTAAAAAAATCATAATCATACATATTTAAACATATTCAGCAAGTATATACACAAGCTGGTTCGCATTATAAAAAAACCCCACCCCACCCCAACATTCATTCTTGTTTGTGTTATCATGCTCCTAAGCCAGATTACATAGCTGTTAACCTGAGACAAGCCCATTGACTTAAAAATGAATAAATGTTTGATATCTGCTTATTCACTGAATGCAATAAATATGCAGTCTAGATAAATTTCACTTTTATTTGTACCAAACCCTGTGTTCATAATCTCAAATGATGTACACAAGTGTAAATAATGACCATTGACTTGAATCGAAGGTCATTTGGGTCCGTGATTC
>JAEAOA010000930.1:0-19389 GCA_016746295.1 Potamilus streckersoni | reverse complement strand
ATATTCACTAAAGTTATTAAAAATATTCCAGGACTAGCGCGTAAAGTTGCACCAATTGCTAATGACGCGGGTAAAGCTTTTGCAACTGGGGCTGCATCTGCCGCTGGGACTGCGGTGGGACAAAAAATAGCTAATAAAATAAAAGGAGATCCACCGACTGCATCTGAAATAAAACAAGCTATCTCAGAAATCGCTCCAACAAAAGAAACTCAAAAAGCTATGATAACAACAACAAAAAAATTATTATCACCAAAGGGCGAGCAGATCATTCAAAAATTAATATCTAAAGTAACAGTGCCGCAATAAAATTTTATATAATCTAATAAAATAAAATGTCTGTTAAAAATTATCTCGAGTTAACAGAAACTTATGACATCGACAACGATGTGACAGAATTCGAGTTTGTTGAGTACCTTGATGAAAATTCTAACGAACCAAATAAAACTGGTATTAGAACCTTTAACACCAGAGAGGAAGATGTATTTCTACTGCCACATAAGGCTATGTTAGAAGTTCGTGGTCAGATTATGACAGTAGCCAATCCACCTGCTGCATTTGCAGTTGGAGCAGAAGTAGCTCTTATAAATAACGGTTGGAGTTTATTCAAAAGTGCTAGATATCAACTGGCTAATCAAACTGTAGAAGATATTTCGAGTCACCTACAAGTTGCAAGTATAATTTTAAATATTATTTCGTTTTCCGACGATTACTCAAGATCAACTGCAACTAACATGATGTGGTTTAAAGATACTGGACGGAATATAGCTGAATCAACCGAATTTTTAAAGAGAGGCGCTATAGTACATGGAGCTGATGCTGATGGAAATGCTGTAATTGTGAGAAATTTTCTCATTGCTAATGCAGACGCGCTAGGTATTGCTGCACCAGGTGCAGCTGCTAATGCAGACGCTACAAGAGTTTCTCTTACAGCAGCTTTTAATAATCTAAATATAACACCACCAGGAGCAGCTTCAGACGGTACTGCGATGTTAAATTTACTTCTTAACACACTTGATGTGAGAAATCCACGCTATAACGAAGGTTTTGCTAGGCGAAGAAAACTTGCAGCAGGATCACGTCAAATTACAATGATGCTTCCGCTAAGCACAATTTTCGGCTTTTGTCGCGATTATGATAAAGTATTTCGCGGAGTAAAACATACGCTTATTTTAGAACGAGCAGACCAAAACGATTGCTTGTTTAGATCTGGAGGGGTTGATGTACAGTTTATCATAAACAAACTCGCTTTGTGGATGCCACGTATAACACCATCAATCACTAAAATGTCAGAATTAAATAGTACGCTTGATAAGCATACAAACAGAATTTATTTAAGCAGCATAAGGTATATCAGACAGCGGTTCCAAATACTACTGACTACACATGGAGGGTCACAACAACATCAAGCGAACAACTGCCGAGAAATATCTTTGTCGTATTTCAACAACAAGCTCGACGAGGTAACCAACAACAAAATAATGCAGTATTTGACCACGCTGATGCCAGACGAATATACACTAGATTAAATTCAAAGCAATATCCAGAACGAGCTATCGAGTGCAATTTTGCTGATGATGTTAATAAAAATATTTCTCGACCGTACATGTACCTGCTTGACGCAATGCAAAAATATCAAGATGTTGAAGATGGAACTCAAATATCAGCAGAGGAATTTCGTACGCTTTATCCTATATTTCATTTTGATGTTAGTAAACATAACGAGCGAGCTGTAGACAGCACAGCGGATATTGAAATTACCTGGACACTTGGGGCGGTTCCAGTAGCGCCGTTATACGTATACGCATTAGTGATTAGTGATAGATTTATCACGGTAGATTCTATTGGAGGTAAAATGACAGTTCAAGTTTAATCTACAGTTGTTATATAAAATGGCAAGGTATATTGTAAAAGAAGTGTATTTGACTGATGGCCAAGTTAAAAAATTAGTAGCTGCTATTGCAAAGCGAGAACAGGTATCATTAAAAATCAATCCTAATATTTCTGATGGTGTTTTAACAAAATTAATGCTAACAAAAAATCAAGTAAAAAAGTATGATCGTAAAAAAACTTTTGTTTTAAATTTGAGTGCTGCACAAATGACAGCGATGTCAAAAGAAGGTGGTTTTCTTGGTCCGGCATTATCAGTATTAACTAGTACAATAATACCTAAACTTTTACCAGTCATAGGCACATTAGGAATAGCAGCAGCGTCTGGAGCAATATCTGGCGCAACGGAGAAAGCAGTCAAAGGTAATAGTATCATTCGTGGAAGTGGAATAAAAAAATTATAAATTTTATGTAAATAATATATTATAATGCCACAAAAGAAAAAGAAATCACCAGCAACAAAAAAAGAAAGTAATAAAAACAAAATCACCAACACCAAAATGCAAATGCATATGCAATCAACCAAAACAAGGAGGAATTATTCCGTTCGCTCCACTTTTAGCGGGACTAGCGGGAAGTCTGCTGCCAAATCTTTTAGGAATCGGACGTGGTCTAACATTACCAGGAACTCGTCGACCCCGTTGAGTAATTTTGATATCATTGATAAGTTAAAAGCAGTTCCTGGATTTCACGGAGTTTATTCTAAAGATGAGCTCTCAGCAATAAAATCACCATCAGCTGTAAGTTCATGTGTTATTAATATACAAGATTTTAATGACGGATCTGGTACGCATTGGGTAGCAGTTTATAATAATAATTATTTTGACTCGTTTGGACTTCCTCCAAGCGATGTAATAAAAAAGTATATGAAGAAAAAATTTAAAAAAGTATATTATTCGTCAAATCAACTCCAACCTGTTGGAACGTCTGCTTGCGGATATTATTGTATTATGTTTATCTGACAGATGAGCAGAAATCTTAATTTTTTAAAATTTATTTTACAGTTTGATAAGCGACCTTCTCACGCTAATGATGAGATCGCAATTAATTTTATCTAAACTTACAAGTATAATAATGTTAACATACTGTCTCAAGTGTAAAACTAAAACAGAAGGTATTAATGAAACAACAGAAAAAACAAAAAACAACAGGATGATATTAAAAAGTATTTGTGCAATCTGTGGAAAAAGAAAAAATACATTTTTAAAGAAAACATCCCCAGCAACAGTGTCGTCAGCGACGTCGCTAGGATCTGGTTATCCTGATATTATTTTAGTCGACGACTAAAAATATAGAATGATATGCAACTGTGATTCTGACAGAGATTTATGTATTGAGCAAAATAAAATTGTCGCATACTGTCAATGTTGTAACAACAGAGAAATAATAGGGTCAGGTTTAGATATACATAAACTAATTGGAAAATTGCCAAAACAAATGGCGGTTGGACATTACCAGGTCATAAGTACACGGGTCCGTGGAATCCACTAGATCAACAACTAGATGAAAACGACAATCCATTGCCAGGACAAGAGCCTTACAATCAAGTGGATGCAATAGCAATGCGTCATGATATCTGTTATCGTGATCATGAAAACTCAAAATTAGATTGTGATAAAGTAATGTTAGACGAATTACGTGATATGAAGCCAACAAATCTACGAGAACGTTTTGATAGAAAATTTGTTCAGGGAATAATTGGAGCAAAATATAAACTTGGACTCGGAGAATCTCGTCTATCACCTCACGATCGGGGAAATAAAGTATACGATGATCTTGCAGTCGAACTACACAGACCTAAAAAAAAAAGTTCCAACGACGTAAAGTTGTCGCTAATGGTGTAGATGATATCTGGGCAATAGATTTGGTGGATGTATCCAATCTAGCTCAGTTTAACGTTGGCGCTGATGGCGCTCCAAAAAGGTATTTGTTTAATGTTATAGACGTTTTTAGCAAATACGCTTTCAGTGTACCTGTTTCAGATAAGACAGGAACTTCAATGACCGATGCGCTAAAGCAGATAATAACGAGTACAGAAAGAAAACCAAACAAAATCTGGACTGATCACGGATCTGAGTTTTTTAACAAAAAGTTTGAACAGTTTCTAGAACAAAATAATATAAAAAGGTATGTTACAGGAAACGAAGGTAAAAGCGTTGTTGTTGAGAGATTTAATCGCACGCTAAACGAGAAAATACACAAACATATGACAGCTAAAAACACCAACAGGTTCATCGATGACCTTTCTCAAATCGTAAGCGAATATAATAACACGAAACATCGAGCCATCAAAATGACACCTAAAAAAGCTGTTAAAAATCCAATATTAGCAAATGAAAACATGTACCGCAGACATAAATTTAAGGTTGGTGATAAAGTTAGAATTTCTTTGATGAAAAAGGTGTTTGCAAAAGGATTTACTCCGAACTGGAGCGAAGAAGTTTTTGTAATTGATAAGGTACTTTTGACAGTACCTGTAACGTACGTTTTAAAAGATCTGGCAGGGGAACCGATTGTAGGTAGTTTTTATGAACAAGAACTACAGAAAACTGAGCAGGATGTTTTTGTTATCGAGAAAGTGATTAGAAAAAAAGGGGATAAAAGTTTAGTCAAATGGCGTGGGTATAGTGATAAATTTAACAGTTGGATCCCAACCAAGCAGATTATGATATAATGCTATTATAAATTAACTCATACTTTTGTTTGAGAGATTTACATTTTACTGGTCTACATAATGATATTAGATACTGCTTACGATCTTTAGAGATCGTCATTAGATTAAAAATCTTGACAAATATGAAATCAAATTTAATATTTTTCTGTCGGCCTGGAATCTTGATATTTAAAAAAGGTTTGATTAACTGCCAGAACAGTTGTTGTTCGGCAACGGTAAAATTAAATTTAATTATTTGCTTAGCAATGTGATACTTGACATTATACCGTTTAGTTGTTGATCTGCTGTAATTAGATCTGTCAGCAACAGTGACTATTTCACCATCATCAGATTCATTGTTATATAAAATATCATCTTCGCTATAACCAACAGATTTGTCTATAAAATCTTTGGAAAATGTAATACTATGTATGACATCATCACTGACGACCTTATCACTGACGACCTTATCACTAGTATCTTCTTCGTAGAGTTCAGCGAGTCGTTTCATCAAGTCCATTATTATAATATATTTTTATCTAATTTATTATTATAAGATGACCGATGAGATAAAATATCACCAAAAAGTTAATATAGTAAATTATAACGAACTAGCCGAAGCGGTAAGAAAATGTTTGTTGGGTTATAGTGTTGATGTTATTGTAATGCAAGGTGATTCTCATAAAATATTACTAACAGAAGCAGAAAAAGTTAAAATTAATGAAAATGCAGTAACAACGTTAAAATTTAATCACGATGATATCATAGCATTTGGTCATCATTGCTTGACTAAAACCGAGCTATCAAATATCATATCTAAAACCAATCCTAGCATCGTATTCTCTTGAAAAAGTTGATTTTGTTGCTCCATCAGCTATAATTTTTACGACTGCGGGATTTATCTTATAATATTTCGCCGCAGCTGAAATCGATTTGAATTCGATCTCCTCATCCGTTTCGAGGTTTTTTGAAATAACAGGTTTTATTGGGCATCTAAAATTAATACCATTACTATTTTTTCCTTTTCTCACATTTTCCTGTTGCGTTACTATCTCCAGATTTTCCAATCGATTATCAGTTTGTATATTATTGATGTGATTAATAACAAGACCATTGGGTATAGATCCATTGAACACCTCATAAACAAACCTATGACCAAGATAACGAACTTGATTTGTTGATGTTCCTCTAACAGTTACCCTGATATATCCCATATTGCTAATAGTACTAAGAACTTTTTTAGTTTTTCTATTTCTAATAATACCGCGATCGTTAGCCTCGTATAAATCAAATACTGGGTGCGGCTGAAACTCATCTTGTAAGGATAAATTTTCAATATTATCATCAGTGACTTTACTATTATAATGATATACACGCTGTCCCTCTGGAATATCATCGCAGAACAACGTGTAAATAAAATCTTTTCTAAACATTGTAATTCTCTCGGCATTATCTCCCTTTACACTAATATTATAACCCGCTGACGTTAATTTGCCAACAGGTATTCTAGTTTTAATGTTAATAACCGAACCAATTACATTTCCAGCGTATAAGTTATACTTTGGGTGAATTTGATAAATCTCTTGCTCACGTGCGCTTGTCAGATTTACTGTCATTATATTATAGGTAATATTTTTTATCTCTAATTGATTTTTAGCGCATGCGCAGTGTGAGATAAAGTTATATTTTGGGTGAACTTGATATGTTTCTTGCTCACATGTGTTTGTTAGATTTGCTGTCATTATATTATAGGTGATATTTTTTATCTCTAATTGATTTTTAGCGCATGCGCAGTGTGAGGTAAAGTTATGTTTTGGGTGAACTTGATATGCTTCTTGCTCACATGTGTTTGTTAGATTTGCTGTCATTATATTATAGGAGATATTTTTTATCTCTAATTGATTTTTAGCGCATGCGCAGTGTGAAAAAATTATCAATTAGATATTACATTATAGTATAATAATGTTAAAATTGCGTGATATAGCTAAGAGAAGCTTTATGGGAGAACCTAATAAAATAGCGACTGCTTTTGCAGGTTTTGATAATAGTTATCAGTTTGATAATCAAATTGTTTTAGTAAATTTTACTGCAACAAATCTTTTCCACCTACTACAGACAACTGTAAAACATGAACTCGAAAAACATAAAAGTATCAGATTATTTGTGCAATATCATGTTATATTTTCCAAGTTAGTTATAATGGAAGAATTAACTAACAAGGCAATTGCAGAACCTTACATTAACGCAAAATCGAGACGTGTTTTGCTTGGGACTGATCTGTTATCACTATCTGATGAAATACACCAAGAAATTTGGAAAAAAATAGAGGAATTTAGTCAATTAGGTTCGGGTTGGAAGTTTGAAATGATCAAAGGAATATTGTTTCACACGATGAAATATAATGTATTACGAGGTAGTTCATACGTCGACCTGCCACCAAAAATAAAAAGTAAAAGATGTTGTATAAACATCAAAAACGTGGATAACAAATGTTTCCAATGGGCTGTTCTTTCCGCACTATTTCCAGCAGAAAAAAAACGCTACTCGTGTTGAAAGGTATATCAGTCATGTGTCTAGATTAAATTTTAAAGATATTAACTTTCCAGTGGCAGAAAATCAAATACCAAAATTTGAAAAGCAGAATAATGTTTCAATCAACGTTTTCGGACTAGATGAAAAGGAGGACGTATATCCGAGATATATTTCAGAAAAAGCTTCACAATCGACTATCAATTTACTGTACTACAAAAATCATTATGTTTGGATTAAAAACTTTAACGGACTAGTTGGTAGACAGTACAATAAGGACAAGAACAAAAAGTTCTTTTGTTACCGCTGCTTGCATGGCTGTACAAACAATGAAACATTACAAAAGCATTTGCAGTACTGTAGTGATGTGCAAAGAATAACAATGCCATCTAAAAAAGATAGTGTGTTACAGTTTGTCCATCATAATCACAAACTAAAAATTCCTTTCGTCATATACGCTGATTTCGAATGCCTACTTCAACCTGTACTTGGTGTAGAAAATAATCCTAATCAATGGAGTACAAGAAAAGTTCAAAATCATGTTCCGTGTGGAGTAGCGTATAAGGTAGTTTGTTGTACTGATTCTAGATTATCTAAATCAATCAAATTATATCGTGGTAAAAATCCAGCTGTTTGGCTTCTCAAGCAGTTGATTAATGAAGTTGATAATATATTTACTCATTTGAAAAAAGTAACGCCAATTTTAAAATTAACACCTCAACAAGAATCCAATCACGAGCAAGCAGAAATTTGTCATATTTGTGAAAAAGCTTTTGACGATGATAAAAAAGTACATGACCATTGTCATTTGACTGGACAGTATCGTGGAGCGGCTCATAATCAGTGTAATTTAAAATTTCATGCTCCAGATTTTATTCCGGTTATTCTTCACAATTTTCGAGGATATGATAGCCATATTATAGTAGAAGCTTTTGGTGATCCTGATATAAAAGCTCATCTAAAACTCGATAACGTCATCAAATGCATCCCAAATAATTTTGAAAAGTACATGTCAGTTACGCTAGGTAAATTACGTTTTATTGACAGTCTGCAGTTTATGGCAGCCTCGTTAGATGAGTTAGTGAAAGGTTGTAGTAAATTTGATAACCTAAGAGACTGTTTTGGAGATAAATTTAATCTACTAGCTAAAAAAGGAGTTTTTCCATACGAATACCTCAACGATTGGAGTAAATTTGATGAAATATCTTTACCTGACAAAGACAAATTTTACTCACAACTTAAAAACGAAAATATAACCGATGATGAGTACAGGTATGCACAAGATATCTGGAAAGAGTTTGATTGTGAGACTTTTGGTGATTATCATGATTTATACCTGAAAACTGACGTGTTATTACTAGCAGATGTTTTTGAAAGTTTTCGTGAAGTGAGTTATAATAATTATGGACTAGATCCTTGCTGGTATTATTTTGCCCCTGGGTTGTCATGGGATGCTTTGCTAAAGTTTAGTAAGGTAAGGTTAGAATTACTGACAGTCGTGGATATGTTCAATTTTATTGAAAAAGGTATCCGAGGCGGTATTAGCGTGATAACAAAAAAATATGCTGAAGCAAACAACAAATACCTGAAACAGTATAATCCTGACCTTACTTCGAAGTATATAGTTTATCTAGATTGTAATAATCATTACGGTGGTTCGATGGCAGAACCAATGCCTTTTAGCGGATTTCATTGGATCACGGTTGATCGATTTTTATCAGAGACAGAAAGAAAGATACCTGACGATGTTTCCTATTTCGTTGAAGTTGATCTTGATTATCCAAATTCGCTACACAAATTACATAACGATTACCCTTTCTGTGCGGAATCGATGGTTATAGATTATAGTTTGTTATCAAAAGAACAACAAGCGTTAGCATCACTGAGGCAACATTCCATGGTCAAGAAACTAGTACCAAATTTACTTGATAAGAAAAATTACGTTTTGCATTACAAAGTTTTAAAACAAGCAGTTGATGCTGGTCTTGTGTTGAGAAAAGTTCATCGTGTACTAAAATTTAATCAGTCGCCGTGGATGAGAGGTTACATTAACTCGAACACTTCAAGAAGAGCTGTAGCGAAAACAGAGTTTGAGAAAAACTTCTTTAAACTGATAAACAATTCCGTTTTTGGTAAGACGATGGAGAATATTAGGAAACGCGTAAATATTGAAATAGTTAATGATGTCAATCGCAGAAACAAACTTGTGTCAGACGATGATTTTGTGAGCATGAAAATATTTAATGAAAATCTTGTTGCGATACAAAGAAGAAAAACAAATCTAAAACTAAACAAGCCGATCTATGTTGGAGCTGCCGTGTTAGATTTATCAAAGTGGCTGATGTACGATTTTCATTATAATTTTGTTAAAAATCAGAGGCCGGCTAGTAGATTATTGTTTACTGATACTGATTCGCTCGTATATGAAATCGAATGTGAGGACATCTATCAGGACATGTACAATAATCGACATCTGTTTGATCTTTCCGATTATCCACGTGACAGTAAATTTCATGACGACACAAATAAAAAGGTTATTGGTAAGTTTAAAGATGAAATGAACTCGAGCGCTATCAAATACTTTATCGGATTACGTAGTAAAATGTATGCCGTATTATTGGACAATAATAAAATAACGAAAAAAGCAAAAGGTCTGCCTCGTGATTTTGTTAAAAAGTTTATGAAATTTGATGACTACAGGTATGCGCTTGATGGCGGTGTTAGTTTTATGAGAGCTATGGCAATTCGAACTAATCATCATAAACTCGAAACAGGTGTCATTATCAAACGTGGATTGTATAATTTTGATGACAAACGCTATTGTAAAAATGGGGTAGATACATTTGCCCTTGGGTATTGTCATGATGATAGATCTATACTCGACATTATCTTTTCCAACTGAAATTTTATCTAAACTTATAAAATAATGCTTGAAAATTTGACAATGACAAATAGCTACAATAGTAACATCAAATATCTAATGATGGACGGTAAACAATTGACAGTTGAATTTAATAATGAAACGTCAGGTATATGTTTTAATGGAACATGTGACAAGTTAAAACTTTCGCTCATCAGATCTGATAACAGCATGTATTTCAATTATCTCGAACAATTGTATCAAAAGTTGCTAGCAGAATTTAAAAACTTTCACAGCCCCATTAGCCAACAAAACTATACTAAACTCACAATTGATCTCGATCGGTCAAAGGTATATTTTATCAACAAAAAATATCCTCTGAACAAACCAGAAATGAAAGATCTGTTTGAGTCCCGTCGCTGTGTGAGTGGTAAAGTAAAATTTAGTATCTATAGTCGTGATAGTGAAATATTTTTAATATCAACAGTTGAAACATTAATCATTGGTAATGAGATATAAAATAATATCATTTTCATTTTAATGCTAGTTTAATTTCCACCTTGTTAACTGAAACATTCTAATGCACAGTTTAATTTTCATCCTGTTATCTTGTGGTAAAATCCGTTTGCCGTCTTTAGAATAATTGTATTCCACACATGCGCTGTTCTAACAAATTAGTCACCTCTGTGTAAAGAGCTTATCGCATTCCAACACCTGTTGTTTTGTTTGGTTACAAAATACCTGTTTACAGGTAGTAGTAGGGGAAAAAAAAGAGGTGGGGGAGGGTGAGTCAAAACCCTGTTTTATTTTGGAAAAAAGGGGGTGGGGTGGGGGATAATTTAGGACTATAATTTATACTTGTTTGGAGGGTAAAAAAACAAAGTGAGTTGAAAACCTGGTTTTCCTCTACTACTATAACTATGACCCAACCCATGTACCAGACAGATTTGTACAGTACTATACCTTCTTAGACTGAGATTTATGTTGAATTCGATGACTCGGAAGGGTTTTCTATAAAATTTTCTGATATTGATCAAAATCAATATGAAATTAAATCTAGCTGCTCTTTTTGAAATTTCAGTAATCTTTCCTTATGCTCTGAGTCTCATTATAATTATTTTAGTAATACGCTAATTGCCTTTGTATCATTTAACATTGTATGTTTGGAGGCTTTTGAACACTAAGTCAGGCCAATTCCTTTATTTCAGGATTAGTATGGGAACATCTTTACCATGATGCTTGCCAGTCTATTTTTATACAAATATTAATAGATATAATGAATACCAGAAACAAGTCTATATTTTTACATTGTTATGTATGAATTACGTGGGTATAGAGGAAGTCCAGATGCAATTTGTTGAAATATGGTTCGTTACCATACATTTATAAATTGATCTGAAAACTCTTGGACAGGAAACAATCTTTTATAAATTGAGGGTTGTCTGTGTGACCGTAAGTTTCATTCAGGGAAATGTCTGTATTATACTGAGATAACCCTGGTAATTATGAAATACATTATGTAATACAGAGAAGTATATGTATTATACCGTGATAACCCTGGTAAATATGTAATCAACTTTGTAATACAAAGAAATGTCTGTATTATACAGTGATAACCATGGAAATTGGGTAATGAATTATGTAATTATAGGAAATATCTGTATTATACATTGACAACCTGGTAATTTTGTAATAAATTATATAGTAATTTGTGGCCTGTAATTTATTGAATAGTTTGTATCTTGTTTGTAATCATGTAATAATTTATGAGTCCAGGTAAGAATATAATCCCTCGCAACCCGGGTAATTATATAATAACTTCTGACCTTGGTAATTATATAATAACTTCTGACCTAGGTAATTATATAATAACTTCTGACCTTGGTAATTATATAATAACTTCTGACCTTGGTAATTATATAATAACTTCTGACCTTGGTAATTATATAATAACTTCTGACCTTGGTAATTATATAATAACTTCTGACCTTGGTAATTATATAATAACTTCTGACCTTGGTAATTATATAATAACTTCTGACCTTGGTAATTATATAATAACTTCTGACCTTGGTAATTATATAATAACTTCTGACCTTGGTAATTATATAATAACTTCTGACCTTGGTAATTATATAAATTGTGACTCAGGTTAATATTTTATTTTATTTGTGACGCAGTAAGCGTGTAATCGTTTATGACACAAGTATTTATGAAATCATATATGATTTAGTCTGGACATACTCCATATACTATAATGTGATTTAATCTGGATTTAGTCCATATACTACAAAAACGGTCTGAAGATAAACATCATCATCCTGTTATACTCATGGCCATCTACTGATTGCTCAAAAGTTTTATGAACAGTCCATATTATGCCAGAGTTTCCAAGTAAAAATAAAGTGCCATTTTGACATTGATGTTAAGATTAAAATAAATTAATTCATGATTTTAAAAAGATTTCTGAAGGTAAGAATTTAAATTAGCATATATGCTGATTGCTTGAGGCAATTTACACTTGGATAAAACATTGTATGCAGCCGTTTTCTCACTGATATGATAGCCATATTTACATTCTTAACACAATGCATTATGCATTTGTTGTGTAGCATAAAACCTGATAGGAAGGGAAAGCCATGTATCAAGAGACTTTGTGCAAATCGCGTTTTAATTTATTAGTCATAGCAGGTAGATATCTTTACCACATGTTGTAATAGTCAGATATAGAAATGATCAGGCACCACATCTACTGAGAAATCTCACAATGTACTAAATTGTGTTTTTAAAACTGTATTGCAAAGTTTGTCAGTAATGTGTTCTCCTAGGCCTGTCAGATGGTACCCATTAAGAGTAAACCTGGCCATCTGATTTCAGAACATGAAGTTTCATTTCTAATGTTATATTATTGATACATTTGTGTGTTGTAAATGCACCATAATTAATTTCACTAAAAATTTCCATTACATATTAAAACTTTAGATCTCATTTAACAATTACAATGATATTAGAACCAAAGGTCACGACACAGCCTGAAAACTTGTATTGGACATACCAAATAAAAAATGGCTAACCCCAAATGTAGATTAAAACGTGATTATCATGTTGTATGTATCTTTTTATTCTTTTTAATTCAAATGTCAGGCAGACACTTATCAGGCAATGACCAGATTTAAAACCGTGTCTGGAGAAAGTTATGGCACCAGTCAATTTCAGTATTATGTATGACCATTTAAAAGCACCTGAAAAGATTAATGGCTGCATGGTACCAATTTGATGGTGGAGGTGTCAATGATGATGATGATGGTGGTGGTCGTAATGATGAAGGAAGATGATTTTTAGGAGGGGGGAAAGGGGAGAAAGAGGAGGAGGATGAGAGTATGGATGAGGATATTTATGAGGCTGAGGAGGAGGATAATAACGACGAGGAGGATTATTATCCTCATCATTAAGCTGCTGATGATGATAGTTTAACTTCACCACCTATCTTAAATGAACTTGAAACCCTAATGACTGGGAAAAAAATCATAATTAACTTGTTCTTTAGTTATGCTATGATAAATAGTTTTAAAAATCTGACATATCTTTAGATCTACTATCTAATATAAAAAATACATCTTTGTCACAAACTTATTTGTTGTTATCGAACACAATATAGACTCCTGTTATTAATAATATGGATACAATAATTGACTTTTCAGCTACACGAAAACAGGAACCAGTAAAGCACCATCCAACATTACCAAATTCGATAGGAATGATTATAATAGGTCCATCTGGATCAGGTAAAACACAATAATTGTTAAATTTATTAAATGAGATGGCTGAGAAGGAGAAAACTATATTTAATAGCACCGTCTGTAGATGATCAGAATTGTTACGAAGTACTTGAGGATTTTTACGAAAAAGCAAAATTACTTAATAAAGACGGTGATGATATTATTAACTTTTATCACAGATATAGATGAAGCCCCGTCGGTAGATGACTTGGATTTATTCATTAATAATCTCGTAGTATATTATATGATGATGTGATGTTGGACAAACAATCTAATCCAGCTAGAATATTTTATTGAGATAGACATAAAAACACGGGCGTGATTTATGTTACACAACGATACACACAGATACCAAAGGTGATTGGAAATAACTGTAATATTCTAGCTGCGTTTAATTGAGTAGATAATTATACCCAGGAGAATATTTATTATAATTGGTGTTCAGGGGACATGGATATGATTAAATTTAGAAATTTCCTTTCTAAAGCACAAGCTGTTCCGTTTGGATTTACAACGATAAATCTACATGATCCAAGATCAAGATATCGTGTATGTCTATATAATATCTTTGGGTAATCTCCCCTGTCAAAGTCATGATCAGCAGGGTGGGTGAAGGACAACAATTGGGTCACCTTACTAGTAATGAAAATAACCTTGACAAAGTCAGGAAAAATACGTCAACAATAGTATAACAAAAATGAGCTAACCTCATGATTTTCATATAAGTACTTAACCGTATGGAAATATACTCAGTTAGAGACCTTGGTTTAGCGTTGTTGACCTTTTCTCAGCTTCTGTAGGAACCGATATTTTTCGTCAATGAATCGATCAAGATTTTTTTTAGGGTTCACCCTCCCTGCTGTTTCTTGGGAAAGTGCGCAACAAGTTAGGATTCCGAATTGTTGCATTATTCCAAGTTGGAGCCCAATATATATTTTGTGTTAGGAGTTAAATTCGCCGTGGAAGACTTAGTACAAGTCTTCATTAACATATTGCTAGATACTGGAGAAAAAACATTTAAGTGTAAGGTGTGATAAAATGTTTGCTCAGAATAGAACTTTAAAACAGCACATGAAAATTCATAATGGCGTAAAACCATTTAAGTGTGAAGTATGTGAAGCAAGCTTTTCTCATAATGGAAAATTAAAACAGCATATGAGGATTCATACTGGAGAAAAAACAGTTAAGTGTGAAAAATGTGAAGCAAGCTTTACTCTGAATGGACATTTAAAACGGCACATGACGATACATACTGGAGCAAAAACATTTAAGTGTGAAGTATGTGAATCAAGCTTTACTCAGAATGGACATCTAAAATTGCACATGAGGATTCATACAGGAGAAAAACCATTTAAATGTGAAGTATGTGATAAAATGTTTAAATGGAATGGATCTTTGAAAGAGCACATGAGGATTCATACTGGAGAAAAAACATTTAAGTGTGAAGTATGCAATAAAAGCTTTGCTAGGAATGGATATTTAAAAGAGCACCTGTGGATTCATGCTGTAGTAAAACCATTTAAGTGTGAAGTATGTGAAAAAAGCTTTGCTCAGAATCAACATTTCAAACAACACATGAGTATTCATACTGGAGAAAAAACATTTAAGTGTGATGTATGTGATAAAAGCTTTACTTGGAATGTATCTTTAAAACAGCACATGAGGATTCATACAGGAGAAAAACCATTTAGGTGTGGATTATGTGCAGCAAGCTTTACTCAAATTGGATCTTTAAAGGAACACATGAGGATTCATACTGGAGAGTGACCATATAAATATGATGTATTTGATAAACTGTTTACCATGCAAATTTAACAGTTCAGTTCATAAGAGCATTCATACTGGAAAGAAACAATGCATCTGAAATATGCTATGTGAGCTTTAACCAGAATACATATTTAAAAATGCACATAATGCAGAAAAAAACTATATAGCAGTGAAATATTTGACAAAATGTTCAGTTGCATCAGATGTATAAAGTAGGAAACATGGATACATAATGACGAAAAAAGTCATGAATGTGTGAAGCATATGATCGAAGGTTTATTTAGGGTGGTAAATTAAAATGGCACATGGGCATTCATGATGGAAAAAGACAGATGAAAAGCATGTGATAAAATATATAAACACAGTGGACATTTGAAACTGCACATGAGCAAGCATACTGGACAAAAAGCAAATAAATCTGATATTCTCAATATTTTTTAACCAAATTGTAAATAAGATAAGATTTCTTTATTTCAGACTGCATAGTCCATGCATCTAAATTAAAATACTGATATAGAGTAAAACATTGTAAACATAAAAGAACATATATACATATATATATATATATATATATATATATATATATATAAATATATATACAGATATATATATATATATATATATACATACATATACACATACATATATATATATATATATAGATATATATAGATATATAAATATATATATATATATATATATATATATATATATATATACACTCACATACATACACATACACACATACATATACACTAAAACATATACATATCATATGTACAAGTATTCAGATACATTTACATTTAGATATATTACTTTTGTTTCCACATTTATAAAAGACTCTTTTCACATAATATTAAACATGTCAAAGATGAATTTTGACTGAGTTTTATTCATTTATATCTTTTACAATACAAGTGAAAATTTTGATGTTGCCTTCAGACGAGTCAGTAAGGCTTTGTGTGACTATTTTGATTTTTGTGGCTTAGTCAGCATTAGCAGTGTTTGCAATGAAACGTCAGGATGCAGTGGAAAACTGATAGTGTACATGAGGATATAATAGTGGGGAAAGTAATTTTACTGTGAAGTTTGTTTAATCAATGTGCAGCTTTAAGATTGCATGAGGATACATGATAGTTGGAATGCATCATTGGACAAATAAATTTTCTTTAGACACAGGCCCAAGGATGATGACTTCAGTATACTCAGAAGCCCTTACTCAAATTCCACAGAGTGCTAATTTCTGTAAGCCCAAAATTTCACCGTATTTCACCGTATTTATATCGTGTTGACATTGCAATAGCTTAAATTCAGTGGTGTTTAAAGTGGCTTTAAGCTACTGCAGGTGTTATTAGTGTGCATCATTGCACTAACTGGTGACTGGATGGTTCTAGTGTTCAAACTTCTCTTCTGGATTTCTGAGAGAACACCAGTTAGAACCAATTTTGCAGATCGTTATATTGTTTGCAGTATGTAGAAAAAATTAATAGCCTCCCCTTTATTTTTAAAAACGTTTTGTTGTAAATGTAAGAGGGTATAACTCCGACAACCAAGAGTGTTGATATTTAGTTTTGTTTGTTTTGGTGAAGGTTAATTGCTTCTAAAATCAGGTGTATAAATGAATTAGACATTGACTTTTTTCTGACAGTTTAACTGATCATGTTCTCTATCCGATATTATACAGTAAAATCCAGCTTCCAAGAAATATTGAAGCATTTTCCTATAGGAGAAAAATGATTTCAGTGTGAAATTTAACAAATATTTCTCTCAGAGATATTTAAAATTGTTCATGTTGCATACTGGAGAAGAATACATTTAAGTATGACTCAGCTATCAGAAACGCTTAATCATGTGTATTTGGATGGAGAAAATCACGTAGGTGGAGAGTACTCTGTATGAATTTGATTGCTGGGCAGCAAAATTCAAAGATTTACCAATCCTGCTTCAGTCTCCTGCTTAGTGGTGAAATGTGTTGTTTAATTAGTTCTGCTGATAACTAGAATGAGAAAATAAAGTGGCTGAAAGACCCAATGATGTACCTGTTGCCATTTTAAGAGTACATCAAAAGAACATGATGCAATAGCTGGGTGACAGGTTCAAAGACTTTGACTGGCAGCTGGGTGGGACAATGTATTGTTATTAACGTGATTGTATTCAGAGGAAAAAAGGACCAGAGATGTACACGTAGACACTATAGGAGTACATCAAATAAACAACTTTAGATTACATTATTGTGTTAACTTCCCAGCATAACAAAATAAGCAGTGCACATGACCTCTGATTCAAGATATGTTGAGACTTAGACAAAATGCCATTCGCAAATTTGGATAAGTATTTTGGGCTTAAACGGCAAACTGATGAAGATGGTAATGAGATTGAGAAGAGTACTAAAGTTGCTAGAACTGATAGCTTTAAAATCCTATAATGACCTCAGAATAGACATGTGATGGAATGTTTATTGGGATGTAGGGAGAAGCACACAACAGTATATGCTGCAAAAACCATTGAAGGGTGAAGTTCGTGGTCAAATCATGCTGAGTTTTAGTGGATCTCTAACGTTGAACACAATGAATTGTAGAAATGCAATAATGTGATGGAAGGTGTAATTGGCGTGAATATCATCAATGGTCATGATAACTCTTGCTAGATAATAATGTTTAAGCATGAAGAAAGGAAGAAGGAATACTGAAATAAAAGCATTTAATTATTAAGCAAGTACCTATAATCGAGAAAAACATTTAAATTTTGAAACGAGGGTCCTTACTGGCGAAAAGAGTTTTAAACTTTGAAGTGAGGTTCATTCTACAACAGTCCTTTTATATCAAAGGGACTTTATTCTTTACAATTTTAACACGAAAGGAAGCACTATACAGATATAAAATTCTGAGAGAGTGACGCCTGTTAGGTGAAGTTTCAGTTTGCAACATGTAGAGAATCTTGCCATGCCTCTTGATTACTTGTATGTACTGTGGCTGAAATTTCTTTGGATGTAAGGCCAAATTCTGTACTTGTTATTGCACCCATCAAACTTACACCAAACTATAAGGCCAGACAGTAATAACTTGTCTAGTGTAGATGTATCAATGAAGAGTTTGAAAGGATATCTTTTCACTCAATTCATTGACACATGCTTTACTAGACAATCTCGACAAACATATTTTATCACATGTCATGACAATACGTGCAATAATACTGCAATAATACGTAGAATATTTATGCTGAATATGACCCTGACTACATGTATACATATGATATGCAATTCCAGCTTTATGTACACCTGTATCTTGTTTGATATCCGTTTCAATTAAAGGACAAATATTAATAAACTTTTTATTGTAGATGCATCATTGAAGTGATTAAAAGTATATCTTTTCACTAGCTTCATGACACATGCTGCACTAGACAATCTTGAGAAACATTCTTTCACACCGTTAACATATGCGATGACAACACAGCAACACATACAACATTTATGCTGAATATGACACTGGCTACATGTATACATATGAAATGCAATTATATCTTTATGCACACCTTTATCTGGATTGTTATCCTTTTCACCTTTTGAACACTGAGCATTTTTGCAGTAACACCTTTTAAGCATTGAAAACCTATATGGATCAGCTTTCAGTTTTGAAAACAATCCACAAACTAATTTTTAAACATTGAATATTGTTAAAAAGAATGGCTCGTAGGCTGGAAATTTAATCCATCAAAGAAGGGTTTTGTCCCTTCAAGCTAAGGATAAATCACCCATGTGTTTCAGAGATGCGAGATTTGGACAATGATATTATTGGAAAAGCTCTTTCAGAAACATTGTCAAAAATGTGACAGTCTGACCAATGACATTGAAAGGATTTGTTTCTACAATTACAGAATCCCTTCAAACCATAATTACAGTTCACACATAGCAG
>JAEAOA010000929.1:0-50271 GCA_016746295.1 Potamilus streckersoni | reverse complement strand
TTCCAAACCGGTTAAAACCCCCCAAAACCGCGAAAAAAGCAAACTTTTGTGAAATGTTCAAAAAACACAAAAACCGGTCTAAACCGGTTTAGACCGGTCTAAACCGGTCCAAACCGGTCCCAAAAGATGCCAAACGATTCTATCGATCCCAAACCGGTTTAAACCGGTTCCAAACCGGTTAAAACCCCCCAAAACCGCGAAAAAAGCAAACTTTTGTGAAATGTCGAAAAAACACAAAAACCGGTTTAAACCGGTTTAGACCGGTCTAAACCGGTCCAAACCGGTCCCAAAAGATGCCAAACGATTCTATCGATCCCAAACCGGTTTAAACCGGTTCCAAACCGGTTAAAACCCCCCAAAACCGCGAAAAAAGCAAACTTTTGTGAAATGTTCAAAAAACACAAAAACCGGTCTAAACCGGTTTAGACCGGTCTAAACCGGTCCAAACCGGTCCCAAAAGATGCCAAACGATTCTATCGATCCCAAACCGGTTTAAACCGGTTCCAAACCGGTTAAAACCCCCCAAAACCGCGAAAAAAGCAAACTTTTGTGAAATGTTCAAAAAACACAAAAACCGGTCTAAACCGGTTTAGACCGGTCTAAACCGGTCCAAACCGGTCCCAAAAGATGCCAAACGATTCTATCGATCCCAAACCGGTTTAAACCGGTTCCAAACCGGTTAAAACCCCCCAAAACCGCGAAAAAAGCAAACTTTTGTGAAATGTTCAAAAAACACAAAAACCGGTCTAAACCGGTTTAGACCGGTCTAAACCGGTCCAAACCGGTCCCAAAAGATGCCAAACGATTCTATCGATCCCAAACCGGTTTAAACCGGTTCCAAACCGGTTAAAACCCCCCAAAACCGCGAAAAAAGCAAACTTTTGTGAAATGTTCAAAAAACACAAAAACCGGTCTAAACCGGTTTAGACCGGTCTAAACCGGTCCAAACCGGTCCCAAAAGATGCCAAACGATTCTATCGATCCCAAACCGGTTTAAACCGGTTCCAAACCGGTTAAAACCCCCCAAAACCGCGAAAAAAGCAAACTTTTGTGAAATGTTCAAAAAACACAAAAACCGGTCTAAACCGGTTTAGACCGGTCTAAACCGGTCCAAACCGGTCCCAAAAGATGCCAAACGATTCTATCGATCCCAAACCGGTTTAAACCGGTTCCAAACCGGTTAAAACCCCCCAAAACCGCGAAAAAAGCAAACTTTTGTGAAATGTTCAAAAAACACAAAAACCGGTCTAAACCGGTTTAGACCGGTCTAAACCGGTCCAAACCGGTCCCAAAAGATGCCAAACGATTCTATCGATCCCAAACCGGTTTAAACCGGTTCCAAACCGGTTAAAACCCCCAAAACCGCGAAAAAAGCAAACTTTTGTGAAATGTTCAAAAAACACAAAAACCGGTCTAAACCGGTTTAGACCGGTCTAAACCGGTCCAAACCGGTCCCAAAAGATGCCAAACGATTCTATCGATCCCAAACCGGTTTAAACCGGTTCCAAACCGGTTAAAACCCCCCAAAACCGCGAAAAAAGCAAACTTTTGTGAAATGTTCAAAAAACACAAAAACCGGTCTAAACCGGTTTAGACCGGTCTAAACCGGTCCAAACCGGTCCCAAAAGATGCCAAACGATTCTATCGATCCCAAACCGGTTTAAACCGGTTCCAAACCGGTTAAAACCCCCCAAAACCGCGAAAAAAGCAAACTTTTGTGAAATGTTCAAAAAACACAAAAACCGGTCTAAACCGGTTTAGACCGGTCTAAACCGGTCCAAACCGGTCCCAAAAGATGCCAAACGATTCTATCGATCCCAAACCGGTTTAAACCGGTTCCAAACCGGTTAAAACCCCCCAAAACCGCGAAAAAAGCAAACTTTTGTGAAATGTTCAAAAACACAAAAACCGGTCTAAACCGGTTTAGACCGGTCTAAACCGGTCCAAACCGGTCCCAAAAGATGCCAAACGATTCTATCGATCCCAAACCGGTTTAAACCGGTTCCAAACCGGTTAAAACCCCCCAAAACCGCGAAAAAAGCAAACTTTTGTGAAATGTTCAAAAAACACAAAAACCGGTCTAAACCGGTTTAGACCGGTCTAAACCGGTCCAAACCGGTCCCAAAAGATGCCAAACGATTCTATCGATCCCAAACCGGTTTAAACCGGTTCCAAACCGGTTAAAACCCCCCAAAACCGCGAAAAAAGCAAACTTTTGTGAAATGTTCAAAAAACACAAAAACCGGTCTAAACCGGTTTAGACCGGTCTAAACCGGTCCAAACCGGTCCCAAAAGATGCCAAACGATTCTATCGATCCCAAACCGGTTTAAACCGGTTCCAAACCGGTTAAAACCCCCCAAAACCGCGAAAAAAGCAAACTTTTGTGAAATGTTCAAAAAACACAAAAACCGGTCTAAACCGGTTTAGACCGGTCTAAACCGGTCCAAACCGGTCCCAAAAGATGCCAAACGATTCTATCGATCCCAAACCGGTTTAAACCGGTTCCAAACCGGTTAAAACCCCCCAAAACCGCGAAAAAAGCAAACTTTTGTGAAATGTTCAAAAAACACAAAAACCGGTCTAAACCGGTTTAGACCGGTCTAAACCGGTCCAAACCGGTCCCAAAAGATGCCAAACGATTCTATCGATCCCAAA
Organism: Potamilus streckersoni; assembly: GCA_016746295.1. Lineage (NCBI taxonomy): Eukaryota > Metazoa > Mollusca > Bivalvia > Unionida > Unionidae > Potamilus > Potamilus streckersoni. Next base: position 47,615 of record JAEAOA010000929.1, on the reverse strand, counting down.
CCGGTTTAAACCGGTTCCAAACCGGTTAAAACCCCCCAAAACCGCGAAAAAAGCAAACTTTTGTGAAATGTTCAAAAAACACAAAAACCGGTCTAAACCGGTTTAGACCGGTCTAAACCGGTCCAAACCGGTCCCAAAAGATGCCAAACGATTCTATCGATCCCAAACCGGTTTAAACCGGTTCCAAACCGGTTAAAACCCCCCAAAACCGCGAAAAAAGCAAACTTTTGTGAAATGTCAAAAAAACACAAAAACCGGTTTAAACCGGTTTAGACCGGTCTAAACCGGTCCAAACCGGTCCCAAAAGATGCCAAACGATTCTATCGATCCCAAACCGGTTTAAACCGGTTCCAAACCGGTTAAAACCCCCCAAAACCGCGAAAAAAGCAAACTTTTGTGAAATGTTCAAAAAACACAAAAACCGGTCTAAACCGGTTTAGACCGGTCTAAACCGGTCCAAACCGGTCCCAAAAGATGCCAAACGATTCTATCGATCCCAAACCGGTTTAAACCGGTTCCAAACCGGTTAAAACCCCCCAAAACCGCGAAAAAAGCAAACTTTTGCGAAATGTCAAAAAAACAAAAACCGGTCTAAACCGGTTTAGACCGGTCTAAACCGGTCCAAACCGGTCCCAAAAGATGCCAAACGATTCTATCGATCCCAAACCGGTTTAAACCGGTTCCAAACCGGTTAAAACCCCCCAAAACCGCGAAAAAAGCAAACTTTTGTGAAATGTTCAAAAAACACAAAAACCGGTCTAAACCGGTTTAGACCGGTCTAAACCGGTCCAAACCGGTCCCAAAAGATGCCAAACGATTCTATCGATCCCAAACCGGTTTAAACCGGTTCCAAACCGGTTAAAACCCCCCAAAACCGCGAAAAAAGCAAACTTTTGTGAAATGTTCAAAAAACACAAAAACCGGTCTAAACCGGTTTAGACCGGTCTAAACCGGTCCAAACCGGTCCCAAAAGATGCCAAACGATTCTATCGATCCCAAACCGGTTTAAACCGGTTCCAAACCGGTTAAAACCCCCCAAAACCGCGAAAAAAGCAAACTTTTGTGAAATGTTCAAAAAACACAAAAACCGGTCTAAACCGGTTTAGACCGGTCTAAACCGGTCCAAACCGGTCCCAAAAGATGCCAAACGATTCTATCGATCCCAAACCGGTTTAAACCGGTTCCAAACCGGTTAAAACCCCCCAAAACCGCGAAAAAAGCAAACTTTTGTGAAATGTTCAAAAAACACAAAAACCGGTCTAAACCGGTTTAGACCGGTCTAAACCGGTCCAAACCGGTCCCAAAAGATGCCAAACGATTCTATCGATCCCAAACCGGTTTAAACCGGTTCCAAACCGGTTAAAACCCCCCAAAACCGCGAAAAAAGCAAACTTTTGTGAAATGTTCAAAAAACACAAAAACCGGTCTAAACCGGTTTAGACCGGTCTAAACCGGTCCAAACCGGTCCCAAAAGATGCCAAACGATTCTATCGATCCCAAACCGGTTTAAACCGGTTCCAAACCGGTTAAAACCCCCCAAAACCGCGAAAAAAGCAAACTTTTGTGAAATGTTCAAAAAACACAAAAACCGGTCTAAACCGGTTTAGACCGGTCTAAACCGGTCCAAACCGGTCCCAAAAGATGCCAAACGATTCTATCGATCCCAAACCGGTTTAAACCGGTTCCAAACCGGTTAAAACCCCCCAAAACCGCGAAAAAAGCAAACTTTTGTGAAATGTTCAAAAAACACAAAAACCGGTCTAAACCGGTTTAGACCGGTCTAAACCGGTCCAAACCGGTCCCAAAAGATGCCAAACGATTCTATCGATCCCAAACCGGTTTAAACCGGTTCCAAACCGGTTAAAACCCCCCAAAACCGCGAAAAAAGCAAACTTTTGTGAAATGTTCAAAAAACACAAAAACCGGTCTAAACCGGTTTAGACCGGTCTAAACCGGTCCAAACCGGTCCCAAAAGATGCCAAACGATTCTATCGATCCCAAACCGGTTTAAACCGGTTCCAAACCGGTTAAAACCCCCCAAAACCGCGAAAAAAGCAAACTTTTGTGAAATGTTCAAAAACACAAAAACCGGTCTAAACCGGTTTAGACCGGTCTAAACCGGTCCAAACCGGTCCCAAAAGATGCCAAACGATTCTATCGATCCCAAACCGGTTTAAACCGGTTCCAAACCGGTTAAAACCCCCCAAAACCGCGAAAAAAGCAAACTTTTGTGAAATGTTCAAAAAACACAAAAACCGGTCTAAACCGGTTTAGACCGGTCTAAACCGGTCCAAACCGGTCCCAAAAGATGCCAAACGATTCTATCGATCCCAAACCGGTTTAAACCGGTTCCAAACCGGTTAAAACCCCCAAAACCGCGAAAAAAGCAAACTTTTGTGAAATGTTCAAAAAACACAAAAACCGGTCTAAACCGGTTTAGACCGGTCTAAACCGGTCCAAACCGGTCCCAAAAGATGCCAAACGATTCTATCGATCCCAAACCGGTTTAAACCGGTTCCAAACCGGTTAAAACCCCCAAAACCGCGAAAAAAGCAAACTTTTGTGAAATGTTCAAAAAACACAAAAACCGGTCTAAACCGGTTTAGACCGGTCTAAACCGGTCCAAACCGGTCCCAAAAGATGCCAAACGATTCTATCGATCCCAAACCGGTTTAAACCGGTTCCAAACCGGTTAAAACCCCCCAAAACCGCGAAAAAAGCAAACTTTTGTGAAATGTTCAAAAAACACAAAAACCGGTCTAAACCGGTTTAGACCGGTCTAAACCGGTCCAAACCGGTCCCAAAAGATGCCAAACGATTCTATCGATCCCAAACCGGTTTAAACCGGTTCCAAACCGGTTAAAACCCCCCAAAACCGCGAAAAAAGCAAACTTTTGTGAAATGTTCAAAAAACACAAAAACCGGTCTAAACCGGTTTAGACCGGTCTAAACCGGTCCAAACCGGTCCCAAAAGATGCCAAACGATTCTATCGATCCCAAACCGGTTTAAACCGGTTCCAAACCGGTTAAAACCCCCAAAACCGCGAAAAAAGCAAACTTTTGTGAAATGTTCAAAAACACAAAAACCGGTCTAAACCGGTTTAGACCGGTCTAAACCGGTCCAAACCGGTCCCAAAAGATGCCAAACGATTCTATCGATCCCAAACCGGTTTAAACCGGTTCCAAACCGGTTAAAACCCCCCAAAACCGCGAAAAAAGCAAACTTTTGTGAAATGTTCAAAAAACACAAAAACCGGTCTAAACCGGTTTAGACCGGTCTAAACCGGTCCAAACCGGTCCCAAAAGATGCCAAACGATTCTATCGATCCCAAACCGGTTTAAACCGGTTCCAAACCGGTTAAAACCCCCCAAAACCGCGAAAAAAGCAAACTTTTGTGAAATGTTCAAAAAACACAAAAACCGGTCTAAACCGGTTTAGACCGGTCTAAACCGGTCCAAACCGGTCCCAAAAGATGCCAAACGATTCTATCGATCCCAAACCGGTTTAAACCGGTTCCAAACCGGTTAAAACCCCCCAAAACCGCGAAAAAAGCAAACTTTTGTGAAATGTTCAAAAAACACAAAAACCGGTCTAAACCGGTTTAGACCGGTCTAAACCGGTCCAAACCGGTCCCAAAAGATGCCAAACGATTCTATCGATCCCAAACCGGTTTAAACCGGTTCCAAACCGGTTAAAACCCCCAAAACCGCGAAAAAAGCAAACTTTTGTGAAATGTTCAAAAAACACAAAAACCGGTCTAAACCGGTTTAGACCGGTCTAAACCGGTCCAAACCGGTCCCAAAAGATGCCAAACGATTCTATCGATCCCAAACCGGTTTAAACCGGTTCCAAACCGGTTAAAACCCCCCAAAACCGCGAAAAAAGCAAACTTTTGTGAAATGTTCAAAAAACACAAAAACCGGTCTAAACCGGTTTAGACCGGTCTAAACCGGTCCAAACCGGTCCCAAAAGATGCCAAACGATTCTATCGATCCCAAACCGGTTTAAACCGGTTCCAAACCGGTTAAAACCCCCCAAAACCGCGAAAAAAGCAAACTTTTGTGAAATGTTCAAAAAACACAAAAACCGGTCTAAACCGGTTTAGACCGGTCTAAACCGGTCCAAACCGGTCCCAAAAGATGCCAAACGATTCTATCGATCCCAAACCGGTTTAAACCGGTTCCAAACCGGTTAAAACCCCCCAAAACCGCGAAAAAAGCAAACTTTTGTGAAATGTTCAAAAAACACAAAAACCGGTCTAAACCGGTTTAGACCGGTCTAAACCGGTCCAAACCGGTCCCAAAAGATGCCAAACGATTCTATCGATCCCAAACCGGTTTAAACCGGTTCCAAACCGGTTAAAACCCCCCAAAACCGCGAAAAAAGCAAACTTTTGTGAAATGTTCAAAAACACAAAAACCGGTCTAAACCGGTTTAGACCGGTCTAAACCGGTCCAAACCGGTCCCAAAAGATGCCAAACGATTCTATCGATCCCAAACCGGTTTAAACCGGTTCCAAACCGGTTAAAACCCCCCAAAACCGCGAAAAAAGCAAACTTTTGTGAAATGTTCAAAAAACACAAAAACCGGTCTAAACCGGTTTAGACCGGTCTAAACCGGTCCAAACCGGTCCCAAAAGATGCCAAACGATTCTATCGATCCCAAACCGGTTTAAACCGGTTCCAAACCGGTTAAAACCCCCCAAAACCGCGAAAAAAGCAAACTTTTGTGAAATGTTCAAAAAACACAAAAACCGGTCTAAACCGGTTTAGACCGGTCTAAACCGGTCCAAACCGGTCCCAAAAGATGCCAAACGATTCTATCGATCCCAAACCGGTTTAAACCGGTTCCAAACCGGTTAAAACCCCCCAAAACCGCGAAAAAAGCAAACTTTTGTGAAATGTTCAAAAAACACAAAAACCGGTCTAAACCGGTTTAGACCGGTCTAAACCGGTCCAAACCGGTCCCAAAAGATGCCAAACGATTCTATCGATCCCAAACCGGTTTAAACCGGTTCCAAACCGGTTAAAACCCCCCAAAACCGCGAAAAAAGCAAACTTTTGTGAAATGTTCAAAAAACACAAAAACCGGTCTAAACCGGTTTAGACCGGTCTAAACCGGTCCAAACCGGTCCCAAAAGATGCCAAACGATTCTATCGATCCCAAACCGGTTTAAACCGGTTCCAAACCGGTTAAAACCCCCAAAACCGCGAAAAAAGCAAACTTTTGTGAAATGTTCAAAAAACACAAAAACCGGTCTAAACCGGTTTAGACCGGTCTAAACCGGTCCAAACCGGTCCCAAAAGATGCCAAACGATTCTATCGATCCCAAACCGGTTTAAACCGGTTCCAAACCGGTTAAAACCCCCCAAAACCGCGAAAAAAGCAAACTTTTGTGAAATGTTCAAAAAACACAAAAACCGGTCTAAACCGGTTTAGACCGGTCTAAACCGGTCCAAACCGGTCCCAAAAGATGCCAAACGATTCTATCGATCCCAAACCGGTTTAAACCGGTTCCAAACCGGTTAAAACCCCCCAAAACCGCGAAAAAAGCAAACTTTTGTGAAATGTTCAAAAAACACAAAAACCGGTCTAAACCGGTTTAGACCGGTCTAAACCGGTCCAAACCGGTCCCAAAAGATGCCAAACGATTCTATCGATCCCAAACCGGTTTAAACCGGTTCCAAACCGGTTAAAACCCCCCAAAACCGCGAAAAAAGCAAACTTTTGTGAAATGTTCAAAAAACACAAAAACCGGTCTAAACCGGTTTAGACCGGTCTAAACCGGTCCAAACCGGTCCCAAAAGATGCCAAACGATTCTATCGATCCCAAACCGGTTTAAACCGGTTCCAAACCGGTTAAAACCCCCCAAAACCGCGAAAAAAGCAAACTTTTGTGAAATGTTCAAAAAACACAAAAACCGGTCTAAACCGGTTTAGACCGGTCTAAACCGGTCCAAACCGGTCCCAAAAGATGCCAAACGATTCTATCGATCCCAAACCGGTTTAAACCGGTTCCAAACCGGTTAAAACCCCCAAAACCGCGAAAAAAGCAAACTTTTGTGAAATGTTCAAAAAACACAAAAACCGGTCTAAACCGGTTTAGACCGGTCTAAACCGGTCCAAACCGGTCCCAAAAGATGCCAAACGATTCTATCGATCCCAAACCGGTTTAAACCGGTTCCAAACCGGTTAAAACCCCCCAAAACCGCGAAAAAAGCAAACTTTTGTGAAATGTTCAAAAAACACAAAAACCGGTCTAAACCGGTTTAGACCGGTCTAAACCGGTCCAAACCGGTCCCAAAAGATGCCAAACGATTCTATCGATCCCAAACCGGTTTAAACCGGTTCCAAACCGGTTAAAACCCCCCAAAACCGCGAAAAAAGCAAACTTTTGTGAAATGTTCAAAAAACACAAAAACCGGTCTAAACCGGTTTAGACCGGTCTAAACCGGTCCAAACCGGTCCCAAAAGATGCCAAACGATTCTATCGATCCCAAACCGGTTTAAACCGGTTCCAAACCGGTTAAAACCCCCCAAAACCGCGAAAAAAGCAAACTTTTGTGAAATGTTCAAAAAACACAAAAACCGGTCTAAACCGGTTTAGACCGGTCTAAACCGGTCCAAACCGGTCCCAAAAGATGCCAAACGATTCTATCGATCCCAAACCGGTTTAAACCGGTTCCAAACCGGTTAAAACCCCCCAAAACCGCGAAAAAAGCAAACTTTTGTGAAATGTTCAAAAACACAAAAACCGGTCTAAACCGGTTTAGACCGGTCTAAACCGGTCCAAACCGGTCCCAAAAGATGCCAAACGATTCTATCGATCCCAAACCGGTTTAAACCGGTTCCAAACCGGTTAAAACCCCCCAAAACCGCGAAAAAAGCAAACTTTTGTGAAATGTTCAAAAAACACAAAAACCGGTCTAAACCGGTTTAGACCGGTCTAAACCGGTCCAAACCGGTCCCAAAAGATGCCAAACGATTCTATCGATCCCAAACCGGTTTAAACCGGTTCCAAACCGGTTAAAACCCCCAAAACCGCGAAAAAAGCAAACTTTTGTGAAATGTTCAAAAAACACAAAAACCGGTCTAAACCGGTTTAGACCGGTCTAAACCGGTCCAAACCGGTCCCAAAAGATGCCAAACGATTCTATCGATCCCAAACCGGTTTAAACCGGTTCCAAACCGGTTAAAACCCCCAAAACCGCGAAAAAAGCAAACTTTTGTGAAATGTTCAAAAAACACAAAAACCGGTCTAAACCGGTTTAGACCGGTCTAAACCGGTCCAAACCGGTCCCAAAAGATGCCAAACGATTCTATCGATCCCAAACCGGTTTAAACCGGTTCCAAACCGGTTAAAACCCCCCAAAACCGCGAAAAAAGCAAACTTTTGTGAAATGTTCAAAAAACACAAAAACCGGTCTAAACCGGTTTAGACCGGTCTAAACCGGTCCAAACCGGTCCCAAAAGATGCCAAACGATTCTATCGATCCCAAACCGGTTTAAACCGGTTCCAAACCGGTTAAAACCCCCCAAAACCGCGAAAAAAGCAAACTTTTGTGAAATGTTCAAAAAACACAAAAACCGGTCTAAACCGGTTTAGACCGGTCTAAACCGGTCCAAACCGGTCCCAAAAGATGCCAAACGATTCTATCGATCCCAAACCGGTTTAAACCGGTTCCAAACCGGTTAAAACCCCCCAAAACCGCGAAAAAAGCAAACTTTTGTGAAATGTTCAAAAAACACAAAAACCGGTCTAAACCGGTTTAGACCGGTCTAAACCGGTCCAAACCGGTCCCAAAAGATGCCAAACGATTCTATCGATCCCAAACCGGTTTAAACCGGTTCCAAACCGGTTAAAACCCCCCAAAACCGCGAAAAAAGCAAACTTTTGTGAAATGTTCAAAAAACACAAAAACCGGTCTAAACCGGTTTAGACCGGTCTAAACCGGTCCAAACCGGTCCCAAAAGATGCCAAACGATTCTATCGATCCCAAACCGGTTTAAACCGGTTCCAAACCGGTTAAAACCCCCCAAAACCGCGAAAAAAGCAAACTTTTGTGAAATGTTCAAAAAACACAAAAACCGGTCTAAACCGGTTTAGACCGGTCTAAACCGGTCCAAACCGGTCCCAAAAGATGCCAAACGATTCTATCGATCCCAAACCGGTTTAAACCGGTTCCAAACCGGTTAAAACCCCCAAAACCGCGAAAAAAGCAAACTTTTGTGAAATGTTCAAAAAACACAAAAACCGGTCTAAACCGGTTTAGACCGGTCTAAACCGGTCCAAACCGGTCCCAAAAGATGCCAAACGATTCTATCGATCCCAAACCGGTTTAAACCGGTTCCAAACCGGTTAAAACCCCCCAAAACCGCGAAAAAAGCAAACTTTTGTGAAATGTTCAAAAAACACAAAAACCGGTCTAAACCGGTTTAGACCGGTCTAAACCGGTCCAAACCGGTCCCAAAAGATGCCAAACGATTCTATCGATCCCAAACCGGTTTAAACCGGTTCCAAACCGGTTAAAACCCCCAAAACCGCGAAAAAAGCAAACTTTTGTGAAATGTTCAAAAAACACAAAAACCGGTCTAAACCGGTTTAGACCGGTCTAAACCGGTCCAAACCGGTCCCAAAAGATGCCAAACGATTCTATCGATCCCAAACCGGTTTAAACCGGTTCCAAACCGGTTAAAACCCCCCAAAACCGCGAAAAAAGCAAACTTTTGTGAAATGTTCAAAAAACACAAAAACCGGTCTAAACCGGTTTAGACCGGTCTAAACCGGTCCAAACCGGTCCCAAAAGATGCCAAACGATTCTATCGATCCCAAACCGGTTTAAACCGGTTCCAAACCGGTTAAAACCCCCCAAAACCGCGAAAAAAGCAAACTTTTGTGAAATGTTCAAAAAACACAAAAACCGGTCTAAACCGGTTTAGACCGGTCTAAACCGGTCCAAACCGGTCCCAAAAGATGCCAAACGATTCTATCGATCCCAAACCGGTTTAAACCGGTTCCAAACCGGTTAAAACCCCCCAAAACCGCGAAAAAAGCAAACTTTTGTGAAATGTTCAAAAAACACAAAAACCGGTCTAAACCGGTTTAGACCGGTCTAAACCGGTCCAAACCGGTCCCAAAAGATGCCAAACGATTCTATCGATCCCAAACCGGTTTAAACCGGTTCCAAACCGGTTAAAACCCCCCAAAACCGCGAAAAAAGCAAACTTTTGTGAAATGTTCAAAAAACACAAAAACCGGTCTAAACCGGTTTAGACCGGTCTAAACCGGTCCAAACCGGTCCCAAAAGATGCCAAACGATTCTATCGATCCCAAACCGGTTTAAACCGGTTCCAAACCGGTTAAAACCCCCCAAAACCGCGAAAAAAGCAAACTTTTGTGAAATGTTCAAAAAACACAAAAACCGGTCTAAACCGGTTTAGACCGGTCTAAACCGGTCCAAACCGGTCCCAAAAGATGCCAAACGATTCTATCGATCCCAAACCGGTTTAAACCGGTTCCAAACCGGTTAAAACCCCCCAAAACCGCGAAAAAAGCAAACTTTTGTGAAATGTTCAAAAAACACAAAAACCGGTCTAAACCGGTTTAGACCGGTCTAAACCGGTCCAAACCGGTCCCAAAAGATGCCAAACGATTCTATCGATCCCAAACCGGTTTAAACCGGTTCCAAACCGGTTAAAACCCCCCAAAACCGCGAAAAAAGCAAACTTTTGTGAAATGTTCAAAAAACACAAAAACCGGTCTAAACCGGTTTAGACCGGTCTAAACCGGTCCAAACCGGTCCCAAAAGATGCCAAACGATTCTATCGATCCCAAACCGGTTTAAACCGGTTCCAAACCGGTTAAAACCCCCCAAAACCGCGAAAAAAGCAAACTTTTGTGAAATGTTCAAAAAACACAAAAACCGGTCTAAACCGGTTTAGACCGGTCTAAACCGGTCCAAACCGGTCCCAAAAGATGCCAAACGATTCTATCGATCCCAAACCGGTTTAAACCGGTTCCAAACCGGTTAAAACCCCCCAAAACCGCGAAAAAAGCAAACTTTTGTGAAATGTTCAAAAAACACAAAAACCGGTCTAAACCGGTTTAGACCGGTCTAAACCGGTCCAAACCGGTCCCAAAAGATGCCAAACGATTCTATCGATCCCAAACCGGTTTAAACCGGTTCCAAACCGGTTAAAACCCCCAAAACCGCGAAAAAAGCAAACTTTTGTGAAATGTTCAAAAAACACAAAAACCGGTCTAAACCGGTTTAGACCGGTCTAAACCGGTCCAAACCGGTCCCAAAAGATGCCAAACGATTCTATCGATCCCAAACCGGTTTAAACCGGTTCCAAACCGGTTAAAACCCCCCAAAACCGCGAAAAAAGCAAACTTTTGTGAAATGTTCAAAAAACACAAAAACCGGTCTAAACCGGTTTAGACCGGTCTAAACCGGTCCAAACCGGTCCCAAAAGATGCCAAACGATTCTATCGATCCCAAACCGGTTTAAACCGGTTCCAAACCGGTTAAAACCCCCAAAACCGCGAAAAAAGCAAACTTTTGTGAAATGTTCAAAAAACACAAAAACCGGTCTAAACCGGTTTAGACCGGTCTAAACCGGTCCAAACCGGTCCCAAAAGATGCCAAACGATTCTATCGATCCCAAACCGGTTTAAACCGGTTCCAAACCGGTTAAAACCCCCCAAAACCGCGAAAAAAGCAAACTTTTGTGAAATGTTCAAAAAACACAAAAACCGGTCTAAACCGGTTTAGACCGGTCTAAACCGGTCCAAACCGGTCCCAAAAGATGCCAAACGATTCTATCGATCCCAAACCGGTTTAAACCGGTTCCAAACCGGTTAAAACCCCCCAAAACCGCGAAAAAAGCAAACTTTTGTGAAATGTTCAAAAAACACAAAAACCGGTCTAAACCGGTTTAGACCGGTCTAAACCGGTCCAAACCGGTCCCAAAAGATGCCAAACGATTCTATCGATCCCAAACCGGTTTAAACCGGTTCCAAACCGGTTAAAACCCCCCAAAACCGCGAAAAAAGCAAACTTTTGTGAAATGTTCAAAAAACACAAAAACCGGTCTAAACCGGTTTAGACCGGTCTAAACCGGTCCAAACCGGTCCCAAAAGATGCCAAACGATTCTATCGATCCCAAACCGGTTTAAACCGGTTCCAAACCGGTTAAAACCCCCCAAAACCGCGAAAAAAGCAAACTTTTGTGAAATGTTCAAAAAACACAAAAACCGGTCTAAACCGGTTTAGACCGGTCTAAACCGGTCCAAACCGGTCCCAAAAGATGCCAAACGATTCTATCGATCCCAAACCGGTTTAAACCGGTTCCAAACCGGTTAAAACCCCCAAAACCGCGAAAAAAGCAAACTTTTGTGAAATGTTCAAAAAACACAAAAACCGGTCTAAACCGGTTTAGACCGGTCTAAACCGGTCCAAACCGGTCCCAAAAGATGCCAAACGATTCTATCGATCCCAAACCGGTTTAAACCGGTTCCAAACCGGTTAAAACCCCCCAAAACCGCGAAAAAAGCAAACTTTTGTGAAATGTTCAAAAAACACAAAAACCGGTCTAAACCGGTTTAGACCGGTCTAAACCGGTCCAAACCGGTCCCAAAAGATGCCAAACGATTCTATCGATCCCAAACCGGTTTAAACCGGTTCCAAACCGGTTAAAACCCCCCAAAACCGCGAAAAAAGCAAACTTTTGTGAAATGTTCAAAAAACACAAAAACCGGTCTAAACCGGTTTAGACCGGTCTAAACCGGTCCAAACCGGTCCCAAAAGATGCCAAACGATTCTATCGATCCCAAACCGGTTTAAACCGGTTCCAAACCGGTTAAAACCCCCCAAAACCGCGAAAAAAGCAAACTTTTGTGAAATGTTCAAAAAACACAAAAACCGGTCTAAACCGGTTTAGACCGGTCTAAACCGGTCCAAACCGGTCCCAAAAGATGCCAAACGATTCTATCGATCCCAAACCGGTTTAAACCGGTTCCAAACCGGTTAAAACCCCCAAAACCGCGAAAAAAGCAAACTTTTGTGAAATGTTCAAAAAACACAAAAACCGGTCTAAACCGGTTTAGACCGGTCTAAACCGGTCCAAACCGGTCCCAAAAGATGCCAAACGATTCTATCGATCCCAAACCGGTTTAAACCGGTTCCAAACCGGTTAAAACCCCCAAAACCGCGAAAAAAGCAAACTTTTGTGAAATGTTCAAAAAACACAAAAACCGGTCTAAACCGGTTTAGACCGGTCTAAACCGGTCCAAACCGGTCCCAAAAGATGCCAAACGATTCTATCGATCCCAAACCGGTTTAAACCGGTTCCAAACCGGTTAAAACCCCCCAAAACCGCGAAAAAAGCAAACTTTTGTGAAATGTTCAAAAAACACAAAAACCGGTCTAAACCGGTTTAGACCGGTCTAAACCGGTCCAAACCGGTCCCAAAAGATGCCAAACGATTCTATCGATCCCAAACCGGTTTAAACCGGTTCCAAACCGGTTAAAACCCCCCAAAACCGCGAAAAAAGCAAACTTTTGTGAAATGTTCAAAAAACACAAAAACCGGTCTAAACCGGTTTAGACCGGTCTAAACCGGTCCAAACCGGTCCCAAAAGATGCCAAACGATTCTATCGATCCCAAACCGGTTTAAACCGGTTCCAAACCGGTTAAAACCCCCCAAAACCGCGAAAAAAGCAAACTTTTGTGAAATGTTCAAAAAACACAAAAACCGGTCTAAACCGGTTTAGACCGGTCTAAACCGGTCCAAACCGGTCCCAAAAGATGCCAAACGATTCTATCGATCCCAAACCGGTTTAAACCGGTTCCAAACCGGTTAAAACCCCCCAAAACCGCGAAAAAAGCAAACTTTTGTGAAATGTTCAAAAAACACAAAAACCGGTCTAAACCGGTTTAGACCGGTCTAAACCGGTCCAAACCGGTCCCAAAAGATGCCAAACGATTCTATCGATCCCAAACCGGTTTAAACCGGTTCCAAACCGGTTAAAACCCCCAAAACCGCGAAAAAAGCAAACTTTTGTGAAATGTTCAAAAAACACAAAAACCGGTCTAAACCGGTTTAGACCGGTCTAAACCGGTCCAAACCGGTCCCAAAAGATGCCAAACGATTCTATCGATCCCAAACCGGTTTAAACCGGTTCCAAACCGCTTAAAACCCCCCAAAACCGCGAAAAAAGCAAACTTTTGTGAAATGTTCGAAAAACACAAAAACCGGTCTAAACCGGTTTAGACCGGTCTAAACCGGTCCAAACCGGTCTCAAAAGATGCCAAACGATTCTATCGATCCCAAACCGGTTTAAACCGGTTCCAAACCGGTTAAAACCCCCCAAAACCGCGAAAAAAGCAAACTTTTGTAAAATGTCCAAAAAACACAAAAACCGGTCTAAACCGGTTTAGACCGGTCTAAACCGGTCCAAACCGGTCCCAAAAGATGCCAAACGATTCTATCGATCCCAAACCGGTTTAAACCGGTTCCAAACCGGTTTAAACCGGTTCCAAACCGGTTAAAACCCCCCAAAACCGCGAAAAAAGCAAACTTTTGTGAAATGTTCAAAAAACACAAAAACCGGTCTAAACCGGTTTAGACCGGTCTAAACCGGTCCAAACCAGTCCCAAAAGATGCCAAACGATTCTATCGATCCCAAACCGGTTTAAACCGGTTCCAAACCGGTTAAAACCCCCCAAAACCGCGAAAAAAGCAAACTTTTGTGAAATGTTCAAAAAACACAAAAACCGGTCTAAACCGGTTTAGACCGGTCTAAACCGGTCCAAACCGGTCCCAAAAGATGCCAAACGATTCTATCGATCCCAATCCGGTTTAAACCGGTTCCAAACCGGTTAAAACCCCCCAAAACAGCGAAAAAAGCAAACTTTTGTGAAATGTTCAAAAAACACAAAAACCGGTCTAAACCGGTTTAGACCGGTCTAAACCGGTCCAAACCGGTCCCAAAAGATGCCAAACGATTCTATCGATCCCAAACCGGTTTAAACCGGTTCCAAACCGGTTAAAACCCCCCAAAACCGCGAAAAAAGCAAACTTTTGTGAAATGTTCAAAAATCACAAAAACCGGTCTTAACCGGTTTAGACCGGTCTAAACCGGTCCAAACCGGTCCCAAAAGATGCCAAACGATTCTATCGATCCCAAACCGGTTTAAACCGTTTCCAAGCCGGTTAAAACCCCCAAAACCGCGAAAAAAGCAAACTTTTGTGAAATGTTCAAAAATCACAAAAACCGGTCTTAACCGGTTTAGACCGGTCTAAACCGGTCCAAACCGGTCCCAAAAGATGCCAAACGATTCTATCGATCCCAAACCGGTTTAAACCGGTTCCAAACCGGTTAAAACCCCCCAAAACCGCGAAAAAAGCAAACTTTTGTGAAATGTTCAAAAATCACAAAAACCGGTCTTAACCGGTTTAGACCGGTCTAAACCGGTCCAAACCGGTCCCAAAAGATGCCAAACGATTCTATCGATCCCAAACCGGAAACTTATGAACTTATTTTGCAATTTCAAAAAAACACAAAAACCGGTCTCAACCGGTCTAAACCGGTCTCAACCGGTCTCAACCTGTCTAGACCGGTTCCAACCCGTCCGATCCAGTTCAAACCGTTTCAATTCGGTTCCAAACCGGCTCCAAACCGGTTAAAACCCGCCAAAACAACGAAAAAATAAACATTTTATGAAATTTCAAAAAACCACAAAACCGGTCTAAACCGGTCTCAACCGGTCTCAACCCGTCCAAACCGGTACCAACCGGTTCCTTCCAGTTCAAACCGGTTCAAACCGGTTCCAAACCGGCTCCAAACCTGTTAAAACCCGCCAAAACCACGAAAAAATGAACATTTTTTGATATTTCAAAAAACCAGAAAAACCGGCCTCAATCGGTCTCAACCGGTCTCAACTGGGCTCAACCGTTCCGAACCGGTTCCATCCGGTTCCATCCAGTTCAAACCGGTTCCAAACCGGTTCCAAACCGGCTACAAACCGGTTAAAACCCTCCAAAACCACGAAAAAATGAACATTTTTTGAAATTTAAAAAACCACATAAACCGGTCTCAACAGGTCTAAACCGGTCTCAACCGGTCTCAGCCGGTCTGAACCGGTTCCAGCCGGTTCCATCAAGTTCAAACTGGTTCAATCCGGTTCCAAACCGGCTCTAAACCTGTTAAAACCCTCCAAAACCACGAAAAAATTAACATTTTTTGAAATTTCAAAAAACCACAAAAACCGGTTTCAACCGGTCTAAACCGGTCTCAACCGGTCCAAACCGGTTCCATCCGTTTCCTTCCAGTTCAAGCAGGTTCAAACCGGTTCCAAACCGGCTCCAAGACGTTTAGAACCCGCCAAAACCACGAAAAAATGAACATTTTTTGAAATTTCAAAAAAAAAACACAAAAACCGGTCTCAAGCGGTCTAAGCTGGTCTCAACCGGTCTCAACCGGTCCAAACCGGTTTCAACCGGTTCCATCCAGTTCAAACCGCCTCAAACAGGTTCCAAACCGGCTCCAAACCGGTTAAAACCCCCCAAAACCACGAAAAAGTGAACATTTTTTGAAATTTCAAAAAACCACAAAAGCCGGTCTAAACCGGTCTCAACCGGTCTCAACCGGTCCAAACTGGTTCCAACCGGTTCCATCCAGTTCAAACCGGTTGAAACAGGTTCCATACCGGCTCCAAACCGGTTAAAACCCGCCAAAACCACGAAAAAATGAACAGGAGTAGTCCAACGGGGCTGGCCATTGTTGGCAGAAGCGTCCCCGCTGTGCCGCGTCTGCCTTTCCTATCTTGCCATGAGTAGGCCGAGGGGGCTGGCTACCTATGTATGGCATGAGCGCCCCCGCTGCGCCGCCTCCGCCTTGCCTTGCTTACCAGGGTTAGGCCCAGGGGGCTGATCACCTATGGCAAGAGCGCCTATCTTGCCACCTATGCAAAGAGCCACTTGTGTAAAGAGCGTCCCTGCTAAGCCGCGTCCGCCTTGCCTAGCTTGCCAGGAGTAGGCCCAGATGCTGGTCACCTATGGCAGGAGCGTCCCCGCTACGCCTCGTCCGTCTTGCCTAGCTTGCCAGGAGAAGGATTAGAGGGCTGGCCATCTATGTCAATAGTGTCCCCGCTGCGCTGCGTCCGCCTTGCCTAACTTGGCAGTAGTTGGCCCAGGGGGCTGCGCACCTATGGCAAGAACGTCCCTGCTGCGTGGCGTCTGACTTGCCTAGCTTGCTAGATTTAGGCCCGGGGTGGGGGGCTGGCGACCTATGGCAGGAGCGTCCCCGCCGCGCCGCGTCCGCCTTGCCTAGCTTGCCAGGAGTATCCCAGGGGGCTGGCCACCTATGGCAAAAGCGTCCCTGCTAACCCTAACCCTAACCCTAACCCTAACCCTAACCCTAACCCTAACCCCTAACCCTAACCTAACCTTAACCCTAAACCCTAACCCTAACCCTAGAATATTTTCGGGAAAATGTCTTTGTTCAAATCAATAATGTTGTTCTCCAGGAAAACAATTATTCAGAAAAAAAAAGAAAATTAGTTCCTCTAAAACATGTTGCTCCACGTAGACATAAGAACAGACAACTTCTTCTAGCATAAAAATACATTTTTAAGGTAATAGGTGTTATATAGCTGACTTTACGACTCTACGACTGTGTATGACTCGACTACGAATGTCTGTCCGTGACTGTGTCTTACATAAAATACATATAAACGAAGCTAGTACGTTGTTTAAATAGCACGCGCACGAGGACGAATGCAATTTCGTAATACTTCTTCTGTACATTAGGAAAGCCTGACCACGAACAGATACCTTTTATACTCAGGTAACTTTGCATTATTGTGAAAGAAATTAACGATGTTGCAGAAGTCAATGCATTCGGATGTCTTACCAGCGTGCTGACTACAGAAACTGCCCAGTAATAAGCAGTATAAATCCTTGCAAAATATCTTTTACGTTATTTTGACAAATATTCTGCAATTTTCTATTGAAATGAACTAATTGTAACTAAGTAAACAAATAAATAGAAACGAAATTTAAATACGGAGAGCCAAAACATGAAATCGGTTGCCGCATCTGGAGAACTAACCTTTATAATAAAATTGTAAAGTTAACATATACACTAGCACACTATCGTTGGCTCGTGGGCATCAATTTAATATACTTTAAATAGAAGTATATATTTATATGACAACTTTAATGAAGTACGCAAATGAACTGATATTATATTCAGAGCAACTCTAGTTAGTAGCATCTTCGTTCAAGAGATTATCTCAATGGAAGTTACTAATTAGATTTAGATAACATACAATTTCCAAACTATTCGACTCCATTTGTCAGTCTTTCCATTTTGCTAAAAAAAATTCGAAACTTAATCAACTAAAGTGATAAAATGTAATCTGAATTGCGCCGTTAAAGAACATTTTTCCAGTTTCGTATAAATCTATTAGACAGTTTGTAAAACCAAATCATATTTATATTAAATATTTCTAACGTTTATTATGTTATATGCGTACAAAATGTAAATTATATCGGTTCTCAACATAACAAATATTACTTTAAGACGGTAAATAATATATAAATATGCTATAAATTGTGCTAATGCTAATCTCGAAAACATTTTATCTTAAGGTCAGCATGATTAGCTTGGTTCACAATGCTTTCTGAAAGTTATAAACAGAACTACTTCTTGAAGAAGGTTTGTAGTTCACCAATTGTGACCGTAATTGTGTATCTTTTGGATAGTATAACATGACGATACAAATGGTATTTTATTTCAAGTAATTAGAGCTGCAGTCATTCTCGAGTTATTTTTGTTTTCACAATGATGATGACAGGCATCCTTTTGATGGACTATTTTCTCTTGTACAAATTTTACTTACAGGACATTCGAAAACGAAACACCCCAAAGGTATGTACCTACAAAGGTATCAAATATTTTGTAAAAAAAAGAGTCATTTCGATCTGACATATAATTACATTTCAAGAGCATTCATAACATACTTACTGTCTTCGTAAATGTCTATGATAGTTAGGAAATAATAAATAACTGTTGGGGGATACTTTTAATATCCACATAGAACAAGTCATTTAAAGACGAAATCAAGAGAGAAATGCTACAAATGGACATCCAGTATTATTATGCAATCATAAGAGATTCTATTTTTTCATATAGAGCTTGTCTAAGTCAATTTGTTTGCTGAAAAGAGGCTAGTGAGAGCTATTGGAATCATTTTGTCTTCTCTGTCAGATGATTTGTAAAATAGGATTCGAAATAAGTATTAGATTTCGATGATGGAACTCTACTATGTAAGCAGAACAAAAACAACCCCCATAAATACAGAAGTGCTAGCTTTATTCAATTAAAAAAAATCTACATACAATATTGCACATGAAAACAATGCTACGCATCACTTAAGATTTATGAATATCTTATTTGTTAAGAAGTTTTGTATTTTAATATCACACAATACTACAAATGACTAAGAAACCAATAAATTAAACAGTAGTCACCATATATTTAAGATGCAGAAGAAAATACATATTTATGAACAATACAAAATCTTTTTGTGCAAATTAGGATAATATATAATACCGAATATTAAACCATTAATGCCACTAGACACTGCTAATAATTAGAAAGTGTGAGAAATTCATGCATTCATTTCCGAAAACAAATTATCGTTAAACGTGATGATGGCAGTGTCAGTCTTTAAAATTAAAGAAAAAACATAATAGCCATAAACAGTAACGACAGAATACTATACAGAACCAGTTCCTATGATGACTATATGTACCATATTATGAGATATCCCATATGGATAAACTAATGGTAAGTAGATACTTCTGTGCATAAAGGCTGATTTCTTTCGTTTGATAAATAATTGGATATTTGCGAGACAATGAGTATATACCTAACATTAACTTGTCTTTTGAGTATTGTTTGGAAAAATTGGTGTAACTCATGGTCAGTTCTAGTTCTCTCCAGAAAAATTTGGCAGGCTCTTCTAGAAAGACCTGTCTGAAAATCTTTCACAATGTGTCATTTTAGTTTGAAGACAATCCTACCAAAGTGTCCTTAAACTAGTTATCTATAAGCTATTACAACGATAACCAAAATAATGTTTGACTTTGTTCTACTACGACGCATTATAATTCCCAGTTAATATCTCTTTCCTATAATACAATTTTTATGATGAGCACTTTGTTATCTAGTGAATAAATAATTTGAATAAATAAATTCCACCCCAAGTCAAATAATAGCACAACATTATTCTGTATCAAGATTTTATTGCCCAAATAAATAATTTCTTGAAAAACAATATTATATGTTTGTTTGCTTGATCAATAACATTTTGTAAAATGAAACTATTACCTGATAGTTAATTTCAATCTGAAACGTTCCATATCCTCGCTTGATAAAATCGTTATTTATAATTAGAAAGGCTATTACTAAGTTTGTATTGAAGAACATTGTAAAAATAATGTCCTTCACTAAGGCAAAACTAATAATCCGAATAGGTAACCCATACTGTTACGACTCAATGTTCACAAACCTAAAGAATCAAAAAAAAATCAAAACAAATTGTTTTGTAAAACTTGACAACGAATTTAATTATTAAAGTGATAAATGAAAACTGTAAGAGGAACTTACAGTATAATGAAGTTGGCCCTTATAAATGTGTATAAAAATCACAAATGAGTAAAATGTCTCTTATATTTTTCAATACCGGAAAGTACAGGTTCTCCAAAACCATGGACATCGTCAAGATGACTTTATCTACAATTCTTTCGAATACTTTATAACAGTTCTAGTATAATATTGAAGTCAAAATACTTAGCACTTTATATCACCTATGAACAGTCCAAACAAATGTTTTCCTCTCGAAAAATATCCAAGTACAACAAAAACCAATCCTCGGACTTACAATGGTAACAAACATTGTGAAAAGATGATGCAAAAACGAATGCATTTGTTAATGATAACCATAGAGAACAATAGGTTATGTTGCATTTAGTTATGTCAAAGCAGTTTTAAATAGAAAAACCCATACATATTTAACCAGTTCTCAGTGTGAGCTATTCAAAGTTATAATTCTCATTGATGTAAGCAGCATTACTTATCAAATGTTATAATTATATATAGGATGGTTTTAAAGAAAAGGGAAACAATTACTGTAATTAATCTATAGCAAATCATCAGCCTACCTTAATTATTGCATGTTGGAGGCTAAAAAATTATTAACATAAGACCAACTTTATGCAGGAACTAATTTATGAACTTCTAAAAAAATAATTGTATATAAAGGTGTTTTTGATGGAAAGAATAATCCATATATTCTATTATATTCAATCACGGACATTAAAGAGCTCAAGGAAACTCAAATGAAATTTAAGACAATATACTCCATATTTCCTTGCTATAACTGGAGATGTGTAATTGGTTAAGAAAAATAAAACCTTTTTAGATAAGAATCGCCAAATATTGCCAATTCCATGATTTTGCAATTATCTTGCTATTCTAGGCTTTATGAAATGAAAATAAATTTTGATATAAAGCTTGGACTTAATTTATTTCACAATGAATGTCTAGTTTGCATACTTGTATATTTAAATTGTGAAAACAACTTAAATATGACATTAGAGTTACAGCACTAAAAGAGATATCAAAAGACAATAGTATTAATGGACCAACAATGGATCTGTTTTTAGATATAAAGGTTTATTATTCTTGACTCATTCAAAACTACGTCACCTCTAATTAAGACCGGTGATATATTAGCTCTGTTATACACGGAGGTATATTTGTATAAGATGTTCTCCTATAACACACGAGAACTATTTCAGGGTTTACACTTTGCTCCGCTTTTCAGACAAGGAGAAATAGTTTTGTTCCAGCCCTTATTCTCGCACTCAAATATGCTCTTCTCATTTCCAGTACATTTCACCCCATCTGTCCAGACCTTTGCAGTGACACTATTGCTTAAATAAGGTGTCCCATCTTCAGCACCATTCCTAGAAAATTAAGAAAAATCTATTTAAACTGAATATTGCAGGATGTATGTCGGTACTACAAAACAAAATAACCCAAGTGAATTGTTTACAGCGATTCCAGCCTGGATGATGAGCTCCTTTATGTCCTTAGTAGTTCATTCTATTGACATTTAATGTAAAATTGTATACCTTTCAATCAGAATAGATAGGGTGTTATTATCAAGCTAATGACTATGGTACAACTTTATATGAAATATTATTACTGTGAAACTGAAAGAACCATTTCGTGATGACAAAAGTAAATAAATTATATATAAAACATACCCTTGCATATTCATCATTTGGCAGAGAACCTTCACATCAGTACTATCCCAGTCTTTATTGCAAACTGTACCCCATTCGTTACGGTAGAGTAACTCCACATATCCCTCTTTGCTATCAGTGATGTTTTTATTTACCAGTCTGACGTTTGAACCTGGAATCGTAAGAAATGTTGGTCAGTCATGATAAATATTCTTGTGAAAGTTTGTTAAATTTGTGGAAATGTTTTACTTTTTTCCATTTTAACATATGTATCAATAGAATACCTAAAAAATGTGCCATCAATATGTGTAATTCAGGTTAAGCCGTAGACACACCTTGTAAATAATATATACCATCCGTTTCTCAGTATTATTTATGAACTGAAGTTTGGTGTTTAGAACATTTTCATGACAATTGTAAAACAAAAGTCACATATAACTTTTTTTTCAAAATGTAGTCGTTTGTAGCTAGGCATAAACACTCAAGTTTAAACAATCGCCATAGACGAAACCCTACATCGATTTCAACACGAAACAACGAGTCAGAGCCACCACCACCTTCGACAAAGACTTCTTCAAACTCATAAACAATAGCGTCCTCGGAAAAAAAAACATGGAAAACATTTGATATAGCAAGAAAATTGTAATCGTCAATGACGTTCGACGACGAGATAAACTCGCGGCTGACGATGTCTTTCTCCACATGAAGAACGCGTCGCCATCGAATCTAGAAAAAACTAATCTCAAGCTAGGCAAGCCCATCTACGTAGTGATCAAGCTTTCCAAAATGCTCATGCTTATGACTTTATCAAACACATCTTCGGAGACAAAGCCACAATCTCACTCATTTATGAAATTCACAAAACTATGTCTGCGCGGATCTGTATCAACAAAGACAACAATTCGATCTTAGCGATTATCCACCACAAAGTAACTTCTACTGCGACGACAATAAAAAATGTACTCGGAAAATTCAAAGATGAAACTCGGGGCATACCCATCAAGGAATCCATCGTACTTTGAGCTAAAATTTACTGCATCACTCTATACAATAGAAATGTCATGAAAAAAAAACTGTCGCTACTAACATAACCACACGTCAACAGTACACACAAGCACAATACGGACATCTCCAATATTTCTGCATGAGACCTTTACGATCACAGCAGCACAAAATGTATATCATACTCATTCAAAAACGGACTATGCCTCAATGATAACAAACGTTATTCCAACTAAGACATTCACACACTCGATCATGCACACAAGGACACACGAGACTAAAAAAAACAGAAATACCCAGAGGGAATCACATCACTCAGTTGTATATATCCATGGGGTCCCTTTCTATATACTCTTTTATCAAGTAGTGATAAAGGTGGTCCAAAACCCAATTTTCATATACTTCGGAGCAGACAAGACCCCACCTTTTCTTAAAAGTGGCTCAGAATCTCCATCCCTCGGTAATATAAAAATATGGAGAGCTGTTCTGGCTACCCTTTTATCACGCAGTGGTAAAAGTGGCCCAGAATCGCATTATCCTATTCTACTGTTGCTCTCTTACTTTCAAAAATTCATTTCTTATATTTATTGTACTTACAAATGAGACAAGAGGATAATGAATATATATATATATATATATATATATATATATATATATATATATATATATATATATATATTGGCCAATGAGATGTCAAAAATTCAATAATTCAAAAAATTATTCCCTATTCTTAATTTGTGTTAAGTATATTTTCGGGATAAAATTAAAGCAATTGTTGTTATGTGCTTCCAGCATTGCCATTGATTGAAGTGGGAAGGGAAGGACTCACTAAAGTATTCCATTAAATGGTAGCTACATATTGTAATAACGTTATGGGGCAACGTGATTATTTCATATATTTCTCATTCGCATCAAAAGAAAACAAAATATATTTTATTCAAAATATAAACTATTTATAAGATCTACTTTGCTTTGGTATATTATTAATGCAAACAAACTATTGTTACGCGCACTTTAGGTTATTCATGAACATTTAAATCATATGGAAAAATCGCTATAGCATATGTGCAGTGCTATCGTTGTCTTCTTTAACGAAATGTCCAAGTGATAAATTACTCAAAGTGTGCACCATATCTATACTTAAGCATGAATGGATTCCACATTAAAAGGAAATTAACTTACTGTTTAAAATTTCGGTATAGCAAGTGATTCCGATAGCATCTGACGACCCATCAACAATTTCTGATTTGGAACAATTAATGGGATTTAGACATTCAGCTTTTATTTTCCACAGCTTCAATTCACTAGGGACTACACCGAATACAGAGTTTTCGTGCCAACTTCCACCATAACTAAATAATAATAATAATAATAATAATAATAATAATAATAATAATAATAATAATAATAATATAAATAATAATAATAATAATAATAATAATAATAATAATAATAATAAAAATGAAGAAGAAGAAGAAGAAGAAGAAGAAGAAGAAGAAGAAGAAGAAGAAGAAGAAGAAGAAGAGCACAAATTTTATTAGAAAATGAATTCTTGGATCAGTGATTAGCGTGCCGGACTCACCAACGAAATGGTGCGGATTTGAACCCGAATATCCGACTACCATGGGTCATCTAACGTGGTGTGTCCTTGCGCAAATTACTTTACTCCAATTGACTCAATACCATATCAATCCAAAGCAAACATTTAAACCCTAACCCTAACTCTATCAATCCAAAGCAAGACAAAATGAATTTAACACAGATTGCTTGGTATTAGTACTAAATATAGACATAACACTATTACACCATATCAATCCAAAGCAAGACAAAATGAATTTAACACAGATTGCTTGGTATTGGTACTAAAGACAGACATAACACTATTACACCATATCAATCCAAAGCAAGACAAAATGAATTTAACACAGATTGCTTGGTATTAGTACTAAAGACAGACATAACACATGAACATTTTTAACGAAGATATCATCTCGTGAGCTCATTGAATCGATTATTGAAAAACAATTTGGCTAAATAAAAGTTAATTCAGCCATATATTCGTTCCATTCCATGTGTTGTTCCTTTCTTCAAAATGACGTGTTATATAGTTTTGTTTCATTTTTACAGATTATGTGTTCTTGTTGCAGAATAAAAATATATCCCATAGAAATCAACATTAGCAGCAGGGAGGGTGAATCCTACAAAATTTTGCTTGTGAAATTAACCTGAAATAAGGGTTCCTATAGAGGCTAAAAAAGGGACAATAACCCTAAACCAAAATCTTTAACTTTTATATTACCGTACGGACGGTTAAAAACCGCATAATAAATAGCCTGACTTTGTCAGGAGGTTAGGCTCAGTTTTGTTATATACTATTATTGACTTTTTTCCTGACTTTATCGAACTATTTTTTTCGTTAAAAACTCGAGGAATATCACGTAGAGATTCACCCTCCCTGCTGCTCCTGATTTATCATGGATTAACCAATTATTTTATCTAGACCTATACGATATCTGGATCTTGGGTCATGTAGATTTATCGTTATAAATCCGAACGGAACTGATTGTGCTTTAGAAAAGCAATTTTTAAATTTAATTATGTCCATATCCCCTGAACATCAGGTATAGTAAATAATTCGTAATGTATAATTATCTACTCCATTAAACACAACCAAAATAATACAATTTTCTATGATCACTCTAGGCATTTGTGTATATCTTTGAGTAACATAAATCACGTCTGTATTTTTGTGACAACCTCGAGAAAATATTCTAGCTGGATTAGATTGTTTGTCCAACATCACATCATCATATACTACGAGATTATTAATGAATCCATCCAAATCATCTACAGATGGGGCTTCATCTATATCTGTGATAAAATCAATAATATCTTCACCGTCTGTATTAACTGATTTTGCTTTTTCATTAAAATCTTTAAATACTTCGTAACAATGCTGATCATCCACAGATGGTGCTATTAAATATAGTTTGTTCCATCTCATCCATCTCATTATTAAATTTAATAATAATTGTGTTTTACCCGATCCAGATGGACCTATTATAATCATTCTTATTGAATTTGATAATGCTGGATGGTGCTTTACTGGTTATTGTTTTCGTGTCGCCGAAAAATCAATTATTGTATCCATATTATTAATAACATGAGTCTATATTGTTTTCGATGTAGATCATCTACACCCACCGTTGGATTGACAACAATAATAACGAAAAATAAACGACATGAATTAACAGGTAAATGTGTAAAATGTGGTACAAAAAAATATAAATTTATCTCAGGGACAAGGGACAACAAAGATAGGTGGGGATATAGCCGCATCATTAGGAAAATTACCCGGATTACCATGGGCTAAATATGTTGGTGAGAAACACCTCCCTGGATATAATTATTGTGGTCCTGGAACTCGACTTGATATCCGACTTAATAATCAAGATCAACCAAGACCAGGAGAGCATCCAGTAAATAAAATTGATCAAGCATGTCACATTCATGACGTTGCTTATAAAAGTAAAGATTTGCAACAACGGCATCTTGCAGATGTAAAATTGATTCATGCATTAAATTCTATACCCAATAAATATGTTAGAGAGAAACTCGCAAGTTTTTTTAATAAAATCCGCTATGAAAAGTAAACTAATGTTAGGGGCTGGTAATTAATTATATAATTATTATAATGGAATCCATTTATTTAGCCCAAGAGGGTATTGGAAAGGTAAAGCAGCGATCACTAAACTTGCTAAAGCAGCACACGTTTCACATTATGTTGCTGCAAACTGGTTAGCACGACAGGCAATATGGCAAATTTATCTACCACCACCAAAAAAAATTCAATATGCACATTTCGATGTCAGTGTTCCAAACGAAGTTCATCAAGCAGATATTTTGTTTTTACCACATGATACTATTAAAACACGTGGACGAAAGTCACGCACGTACAAATACGCATTGACTATTGTTGACGTTGCAAGTAGATATAAAGAAGCTGAACCATTATTAACAAAAACAGCATTTGAAGTTGCATCTGCGTTTGAGCGAATTTATCGACGTGGTGGTCTACGTTGGCCAAAACTATTACAAGTTGATCCTGGTAAAGAATTTCTTGGCGCAGTATTATCTTTGATGAAAAATAAAACATAACGTTACAATCAGTCAAGGGCATACTGAAATTCATCGTGATCAAGCAATTGTTGAACGATTTAATGGAACACTTGCAGAGCGGTTATTTGGATATCAATATGCGAAGGAAATATCTGCTGACTTTAAATCCGGTGAGAGATCTCGTGAATGGGTTATAAGGTTACCTAGTGTGATATCTGCATTAAATGATGAAATTACTCGTGCAACTTCCATGAAACCTTCTAATGCAATAACAAAAAATATATACCACGTAGCTATAAATACGGACAAAGAGGTCAACAACCAGTATTAGGTAATGTGATTGTGAGATATTTATACGAACCAGGGGAGTTGGAGGGTGGCAAAAAGACGAGCTACTGACCCTATCTGGAGTGTGACCACACATACAATTTCTAGCGTGGTTAGATCTACTGGAAGACCACCCATATACAGACCAGATTCTACTGCCCCTCAACGTGGTTTTGTGCGTGAACTACAAGTAATTCCTGCGGATACACAATTACCACCGCGTTCACTTATGTAAACTAGCACCAGGGCGTCCAGCGCCCCTACGTCGATTACATTCAAGACAAGACAACATCACATTTTCACTTGTGTGACCAAGATCACTATTTATTCTGTCTACGGTAAATTGTCTTGGATTATTATTCGAATATTGCCATAACATTATTGCGTTACAACTTGCACAGTGATTATTCTGTAATTGTTTTAGTTTTATAATAAATTCAGTATCAATATCAAAGTCACGTTTATTTTTTTTGTCACATTGTTTATAAGACGCTAATTCTTTCTTTATTACATCACAGTCATCAGTAATCTCCTCGGTTATCAAATAATCTATAACAATTCTATGTAGTTGAGTTATTCTTCTGACGCGAGATACTGCGAGATAGACTAAGTTTGACCATTCGATTCAATCCAGATATTTATATCATAGATAGTTAACCCCTGTGACGAATGAATCGTTATAGCGTATCCTAACGTCCACGGTGATTTATCCACACTCAATGCGCTCTCAACAGAATTGATATATATCAAAATAATACCAGATTTTGTACTCGGTTACTTTCAGTATCTCCACCAGGAATTTCAACATCAATATTCTGTCGTCCAGTATCTGCTGGGCGATAACGTAATGGTACTGGTAGATTTGAAAACTTTTCTTTATGTAACATAAATAATTTCCTTTGCAATTCATCACCAACTATCTTTCTACTTGCGACTATCAAATCAGTTGGTCTCCATAAAGTCCAAAAATCATTCACGGTAGTTTCTGGAATTACCTCACGCATTATTTCACATTGTATTTTATCTGGTTGTAGTCTGATTAACCTTTTAAGTTCTTTCAGCGGTGTATCAATAGATTTATGATCATCATATATTTCTTCATAATAATCCACATTATTCTTTAGCCATTCATGTGGAGATTGTCCAACAAAGGGTGGTGGTTGACCATGATCACCACACAAAATCACAGCAGTATTTTTTGTTAATAACCATTCAATGAATATTTTTAGTGTTTCTAACGACACCGTACATATCTCCTCCCATGTAATATACTTAGGTATATATTTTTCACCCATTCGTTCAGGAGTCCACGTATCTCCAAATCATCTAAAGAAACTATGATATGTACATGTTTCTACCCCTCGTTCTTTTATCTCTCTAGCAAGTTTATTTGTAGGTGTCAAAACAATCATATATGAATTGTTCTTCATAAATAATTTAATCACACGAGTTGTTTTACCTGACCCTCCACATCCATTAAGATAAACGGTCTTATGTCTAGGTACAGGATTGTACATAGATGGTGAAGATGACTTTGATATTGGATTATTATTTCTGTAATATATTTCCTTAATTTCAACATCAGCAAATTCAGAATAACTTAGTATATTTTCTTGCTTTATCCTCCATATTCCCCACTCACCATTACCAAGTAGCGGATTTGATAAATTTTTTATATTTTTGTGTATAGAAAATGAATCCGTAGCAACTCTAACAGCGTAGCGAGGAAATCTATTTATCATAGACAGTAGATTTATAGAAACATAAGCTAACATCAAAGATCTTAAATGAGTAAACTGCGGTGAAAAGCCCTCAATATAGCTCACAATGGTACCTAGTTTGGTTCCATCCGATAAATAAGCATTACTTCGGCTTATAAATGTTTTTCTCCGTTGTATCAGATATTATAAAATCTAACTCGGCATCGTCCATAATCAATCTTACGCAGTGCCGTTTATGACCATATGAACTGCCTTGAGTAAACTTGCCGATTATCTTTCTACCAAGATCTTTTGCACGTTTTTCATCATGTTCATCCCTGCATTTACGTATATTATTAGTAATTTTAATAATGTCATCTTCGGCAAGATCAGGAAATTCTTTCCTGGCATCATCAATATTAAATCTGTCTGGTTCTGGTAACCAAACTTGCTTTTGTGCACTATAGGATATAATCGCTTCATTAACATTTAACGATACTAAAATTCCAGCATCAGACATATATCTTAATAATATTATTGGAGCCCAACATTTTTCTGAAAGGTGTTTACCAAACCAAACATAAGTAATCGGATGGAGATCTTTTGCGAACTCGAATGATTCTACATATGCAAATCCTGTTAGGTCAAAATCTGGTAAGGATCCATTTATCGAAACTCTGGTCATGTCATGTGTAGGGTGTCCGAATCTGTCAAAGTATTTAGAACATTCTCCACATCCAAGAAAACTCCCAGGATAACATGCAGCCATATCGACTGAGATAACATCATTATACTCGTATTTAGTATTCCATAATCCACCGTGCCCATATTCTATGCAACTTTTTTGTATATCCTCAATATATTCTGATTTTGTCGGTTTCCATAAAAACAATTTCTGAGCGAAATGAGCCGCTACCGATGGTACTGTAAAACAATTATTTAGTAGTTGTCTAACGTTGACATCGTCAGAAGTATATTTTAGTGCAAGATTTCTCATTTCTTCATAAACAGATTCTGTACGATAAATATCAACATTAGGTCGTACAAATTGATCGTAATCGTGTTCCCAACTTTGAAGAAACCAAACAGATACAGGGTCACTTTTACTAATATTTTTAATAAAATCAAATATATGACCATTATAATATTTTACCATTCTGTCTCGTGGAAATACAGTTACAGCATCAGTCCATGAATGTGCATTATGATCAATAATCGTTATAGGACTTCCATTTCTTATATATTTTGGTTTGTACAATATCTCCCCGTTAGCGTTTTTACTGTTATTGGAAATCTTAATGACTTTTCTAGCTTAGCAACATCCTTAATAGATGCACCATAATTTTTAACGGTTTCTGCCCATTCACTTTTTTTGCGTCTTAAAT
Source organism: Potamilus streckersoni (assembly GCA_016746295.1). NCBI lineage: Eukaryota > Metazoa > Mollusca > Bivalvia > Unionida > Unionidae > Potamilus > Potamilus streckersoni. Next base: position 17,756 of record JAEAOA010000929.1, on the reverse strand, counting down.
CTGTTAAGCCATTACCACACATCGCATTTGTAAAATGTTCAGTAATGCGCTTCGCAACACAATTTATTCTTGAATCTAATAGTCTTATCGGTTTGAGATCCGCAATATTAGGTTTATCATTCAGTAAAAACAATCCATATACCACAGCAGTAACTGGATACCCTCGCTCAAAATACGGTCTATCAATACCAGTCAATATACCAGGTTTGGATTTGTTACTTAATAAAATCGTTTTATTATTTCCAGACTGTATATGAACGGGTTCTCTCTTGTCACGAATCATCCAAATATTATCGTCTGTCTCCACAATAAATTTTATTAAAATAAGATATTTTTGATTACCAAGGTGGTTAATAATTACTTCTGCTCGTTTGTCGTTCATCACATTAATATTGTCTTTAACTCTGAAAGTTGACCACACGTGAACAGCACCATCTTCTCGAAATTCTATTTTGGATTCACGGATACGTTTAGTTATATCTATATTTATTGAAGCTAGATCTTTCATCGAAACACTAAATTTATATCCTAATAGTCTGTCAAGATCAAATCTAGTAGCAGATGGTTCAATTGCTGATAATTCTTCCATTATTATAATTAAGACAAATATTCAAATTGAAATTTAGTATATATATATATATATATATATATATATATATATATATATATATATATATATATATATATATATATATATATATATATATATATATATATATATAAATGATTCAAACAGAAAATAAATGTGTTTTGTTAAAAATTGAACATATTTCTTATTGTAATAAATCATGCGTAAACAAATACTGCGGTTACCATATACAAAGTATCAGACATGGAAGTACTGGACCAAAACCATGTATTCAATGTGGTGTTGGAGTTAGAGGAAAAACGCAATTATGTGAAAATTGCGGGGATAAAAAATATAGGGAGCTTAAACGATATTATGGCAAAAAATATACATCGACAGGTAAATCTCCTATAAAATCAGAAAATGATTATATAACCAGATTTCAAAAATAATGATTTTCACAAACAAATATTATATATAAATGGAACAAAAAGAATTTGTGAGACACCCAATATATACTAATTATGAGGCATCCAGAAATGGTGTTATTAGACATTGTAGACTAAAGAAACCACTCTGTAATCTTAATAATGTTGGTTATTTTAAATTTAGTATTGGTGGAAAAAAGTTATTGTTGTCATAAATTTATATTCGAATGTCATTTTGGGATTGTTAAAGATGGACTTGTTGTACATCATTTAGATGCAAATCCCCAAAATAACCATTTACATAACTTAGAATCAATTACGCAGTCAGAATTGTAAGTTCGGAAATACAGGAAAATGTAGGATATTTGGAAAGAGGGCCATTAAATCCATAAATATAGAAACAAACCAAGAATTATCTTTTCCATCAATAGTGCAGCGGGTATATATTTTAGAATTCATCCACAACCCGTGAAATTTGTCGCAAATATGTATATATATATATATATATATATATATATATATATATATATATATATATATATATATATATATATATATATATATATATATATATATATATATATATATTTGTTTAAAATAAAAAAAATAATATTAAATTGAATTAACTATATATATCTTTCAGAAATCTGTAGATTTTGTCAAATCGAGTCATATGTTTGCATGAATTTTTTATAAAAAATATCTGCTAAAATCTGAAATTAGGCCCAAAAACAAAATAAAATTAATATTATTTACGCCGACAAACAAAAATTAAAATAAATTATTATGTATAATAAAATCTGTAAATGTGAGAAAATTTATAATCGAGTCATATGTTTGCATGAATTATTTCAGAAATCTGTAGATTTTCTAAGATTGAGTCATATATTTACACGACTTGTTTATTTAAAATAACATTTAACCACGAAATATCTTCATTTTTTTTCACATACTCTACGAACGTATATACAAATTAATATATAACGTCTCACCGCGCAGGTCCACAATATTACCAACTTGATTTGTGAGTTTGAAATTCATTCTTGACAACAACGGATTATGTACACGCAGGTAAACTTGATTTATTGGCTCAGATACAATCAGCCAGCCCGGGGGGATTGGATACTAGATGAGTATAATATATACCCCTGCTGAGCCTGATTAGACTTAGAGAGGTCAAAATGATAGCTATTATCAATTATATCGCAAACTAGATTCAGTGCGATGGTGGATGTTATATTAGCAATATTAGGCGAGATGTGACGACCTGTTCCATATGGATCATTATTATATTTAAGTATGTTTGGTGGTGGGGCTTTTTTCTCGACGATTTAACTACTTCCGGATAATATTCTTCAATAAGATCATATAATGATTTCTTCATCTGAGCGTTATTTAAATCTGGTATAATAAATGTTTGTAAGTCCCCTTCTGTTATTTTATAATGATCGAGAAATATTTGTTTACGATCTCGATTAGTGAAAATATATTCACTAAGATTAGTTGCAACATTTATAATACTTCGATTGACGATGTATAAATCGAGTAGGATCCCATTTAAGTGTTTTATTGAATCGATTATTTGCTACTTTACACTATAGTCATAATGATATAATAATGAAATAAGTAAATTTCTTAAATCATTAAACGTTTTATCGTATTCAGGCTTAAGAGTATTCAGAAATTCTTTTATAAATTTTTCATCAACAATCTGCCGATTATTCGTCCTGGTTTCTACGGCGAAATCAAATGCTGATCTAGATATCTTGGGAATCCTTTTACCGTCAAAAGCGGTAAAATAATATCTATCATTATTTGGATCAAATTTAAATCTTAATGAATTCCATGGATGTTGTTCTCGATATTGTGGATCTTTAGTGAATTTTTCTTCGCTCGTTTCAAACTCATCTTTATTTGGTTTTGAAACTCCATTATAAATAGGTTCAACTTCAGGCCAACGTAATACTGATCTAATCGAACTTTGATAAAACAGCATAGTCAGGAGAATTTATTTCAATTACTGACGATAATGTTGTTTCGTAAACAGTAATTGCTATTTTAGACTCTTTCCCGGTTAAAGACTTAATTCTGCCCTGGAATTCCTCATTAATCTGTTCTAACTGATAACTGCCAGTTGGAATACTAACAACTTGCCAATCGGGAGTTCCATCAGATTCATTTTTATTTGCGAATACTAATGAATTATTTGCTGGTAATCCACCAAATGGTTTTGATCTAATATTAGGCCAGCTATAATAAACACGTAACTGAGCTAATGCTAACTCTTTTACTGGAATTGCAGTTGGAAAGTTAACGCTGAATTCAGGATTGGTTGACCTTATTGATATCATAGTAGTTTTTGAAGGAGTTGTATTAGTGACGATCTGCTGTAACAACTTTCTTGACGTTGTCAAGGACTCAATATCTGAACGATGTTCAGACGCTGACATTATTGTTATTATTATTGTTTACTTCTCCATTTATTTTGTCAGCAGAATCACTAACAATTTTGAATGCTTCATCGTAGGTTTTAATTATCGTTAAGAACTCCTCGTCAGATATTTTACTATCACTGAGATACGTGGAAATATATCCAGATAGTTTAGAGTATGTTGCTGTTGTTGTGTGCAATTTTATCATATACTCACGCAATTTATCATTCGCACATGTAGCTATCTTTTTAGCAATAATACTAAGAATACCTGCTATAGTGGTAGAAGTTGAAACAATAATTGATATAATTGCTGAAGCTGTCATCGTTAATGTTGATAATATTAATCCGGATCCAGCAACAATAGCAGAAACTGAATACACAATTATATCAATAACGACCATACGTCTACGATATTTTTTTTCTTTTATTGTATAATGGTCGATGGTATTTTTTAGTTTGGCCAGACATTCACACGCTTGATTATATCTATGACGTTGCACGTCGATAGATGATGTAGTTATTTGATCCATTATACTATGATGTTAAGTAATTAATTGAGTTACAAATTCCAAACACCACCAGTAAGCTTGAGGTAAATTTCTACTCGATGATGCAAGCGTAAATGTTCCTTCAGAATTTTTATCTAACAACACAGATATAGTTTTAAATGAATTCTAAGTCGATGGATTTGTAGTGGATATTCTAAAATCTGCAACGCTAAGTACGGACATCCTATATATACCAGTAATTTCTGCAGTATATTTAATGGTATTATTTTCTGGAGTCCACGATCCAAACCCATATGCAACTGTATACACAATATTTCTTATCTGATTGTGAGGAATTTTAATCAGGTTTGTTTTTTTTAATAATATCATTAAGTTTTGTGTTAATATCAGTAAGTTTTATATCAACATTTGGTGGCCTTCCAAAAAATTTGTTAATAATTCTATTTATGTTTTCGCGAAAACTTAAAAACGTGTTCATGTGAATGGTAAATTCAGTTTCGATTTTGGTTATTCCATTAATGATTGTAGTCTGTTTATCATCGAAGTATTTTTGTTGTAGCATCATTATCTGCAGTTGGAGTTCCAAGATCTGTAATTTTATTTTTCTTCATAATAACGTCTCCACTAAATATACCGCCAGCTTTTTTAACAAAATCATTAAATGATTTACCAGAATCCTGTATTTTACCCTGATCAATAAAAGCTACGATATTATTATCAACTGCGTCATGAATTCGTGTCAGTACGTCTGGTAGTCGTATATTGCTTGTCTTTAATCGTCCTTGTTTGTCCTGAAAAATAACCACTTCATTTTGATCCACATTTGTAATATTTAATATATCATCAATCTCTTTTCTGAGTTGATCGACGGTTGCATATTTAGATAAATCACCTTGCTGTTGAGCTTTACCACGAGCAGATCTTCCATAAATATCTACCATTATATTTACTGATATCTGTTTAAATGTGACAATGTGACAAATATTCATGCACGACTTTATGAGCTGGTTTTCTTGGCGATGCCATGGATATAGTATCAGGTACATTAAGTACTTCTCGACCACATATTGGTGGATCTGTTAATGTTTGTGTAGGTAACGTTGAATACCAGATTGGTGCAGTATTATTACTGACATAATGAATAAATTCTTTTGGTGGCGCTAATCCATATGAATCAAAATAAATAATTCCACGTGGATCAATTGCAGAAGCCACCCAATGGGTACCTGGTCCAGAGTTTTGATCGAGATTTTTAATACCTGTTTCCGTATTGTTTGGTTGTTTTGGTAATTGATCGCGCATAAAAACACCTCTAAAGTTTTTTATTTTTAATTTTTAACAGCATCAAGTAAATAAAAATTAGACATAGACGAGATTAGTAAACTGTCCTTGGAAGTCTTAGACCTTTTCCGTACCACGAAGGCGGGGTCCCTGGTAACCTGTGACCTTTTCCCTTTTTTAGATGTTCGTTTTATTCCCTGTCCGGTCGCTTTATTTAATGCCATTCCAGCGGCTGTTCCAACAGCGCCTAATGCAGCGGCTTTTGCAACAGCTGGGGCTGCAGCGGCTATTAATGCTGGTATAGCTGCGAGAAGGGGAAATATACCACAGTTTTAAAAGTATCCTTAATAGCTGCCGCAGAAAGATCAAGTTTGGCACCTTTATTTGATTTTTTTGCTTTATTAAAGTTTTTTAATTGACGATCAGTTAACGATAATTTATTTGAACCACTCATGTATTCCTTTTTTAACGATATTGTTATTCCACAATTATTATTTGATGTTGATTGCAATCTTTTGACCTGGCCAGGAGTCAGGGTAACATTAACGTGATTATATGACATTTATAATACTGATAAATGATCTAATTACATATTTTCTACTGGAGCATCAACGACTCTCATTCGTCCACCAACACCTTCTATGAGCATTGATCTATCTCTAAGTATAACAGCAATTGCCCTGTAATTATCAATAGCTCCTCTATTAACACTAGCTCGAAAATGTATATCGACTACCGATTGTCTGGTCAAATCTAAATGTTCGAGCGAAAAGTAATAAATAGGATATAAGCTTGTAAAATCTAGTTGTGATATTTGTAATCCAGTATCAACATTTTGATCACGGCCCATGAACGACATAAGATGATGATATGCACGTGCTACATGATTTTGATCAAAATTAAGTAATATATCCTTGGATGGTTCTTGATGTCCATTTATCCTTAACGAAACCTCAGAAACACCGAGTTTATCAAATATCATAATACTACGCGTTTGATCATTTACTCGTGCAGCATTTTGTAATGCAATAAATATGTGTCTTGGTGTAGAAACACCCTGTTAAGAGGCTATCTGCCAGGTAAATAAACCGTTAATATTACTCTGGATAGCATCTGTAGTCATTGTCAGCCATGATAGCATTGATTTACCGCCTTGATTCATAAAAGATAATAATCGTTGTTCTTCATGTATTGATGGGATCATTACTGTCATCCAGAGACTAAGTTTTGTAAGAATTACCATACCAGCATCACCAGCGGGTCTCCATATTGCATCATCATCTGCAGCCTTTCGTACTAGTACAACTGTATGTTTGGCTCAGAAAATGACTTTTCTGACATTCTACAAAATCCAAAACTATGTGACAGTGGAATTGCACATGAAAATATTCTTCTATTTCCTTTTAACATCGCTCGACGTGTTGTAAATCCTAAGTTGAAATTTACATTAACGCTATGTAATAACGAAAATGCAGCAGCAGGCCGGGCTATCATTCCTGCTGGTTGTGGATCGGATGCAGTATCCTGCGGTGTTTGTATTAAATTATATTGTCTATTTTCTGGAAAATCAGTTATATCCTTTGCGAACAACATTGACGGACCAGCTGATCTTGAATAATCGTCGCTGTATCTTGCAAGACCAAGTATGGTTGTAGCTACGTCAACATTTTTTTGAATTGATTCAATATTTTTTCCGTCAATCATGTACGTAGCGCTATCAAACAACGCCATAATACCATTATTAACAAAACCAACACTAATTTCGGCTGCATATTCAGTATTATCGGTTTTTAATATTTCACCTTCGACTTCAATAAAAGCTTCTGAGAGCAGAAAATATCTACTTAAATCATAAACCTGAAGTTCAATTCTTCCTCGTTGATTTGGAATTTCGGCCCTTTATAAGGGAAAATTTCGATAACGGTATAACCCTTCCCTTTTGGGAAATGGGGCGTCCATTCAAAAAGCGGGGCCCCCATACGCTGAACAAATTTTATTTAAATTTAAATTTGGCTAAAACCGGGGGGAAGGACCACCGGGAATTTAGGGAAAATGCCTTTTTTAACCCACTATTTTGGGGGGGTTTTTTCTTTTTTAATTTTAAAGGTAAAAAAGAAAAGGGAATTTGGGGGAATCGTTGTGTATGGTTTTTTGGGTTAAAAGGTTCTTAATTTTTATTTTAATTAATTTTGGGGGGGGATTTAATTTTGGGAAATTAGGGGGTTGGGTATTGGGGAAAAAAATTGGTGTGGTATTAAATGGGTTGGGTTAAAAATTTTTGAAGAAAGTAAATGGAAGGTTAAAGAAATATTTTTCAGAACCCAAATTTAAAAAGTTTTATAAGTTAAAATTGAAAGGGTTTGGTTTTGGGGGAAATGATTTTAAAAAAAATGAAAATAAGGCCCAAAAAACACCAGTTGGTGAAATTTCGGGAGGGGAAATTTTAATTTTCCCTGACTATGGGGTTTGGGCCAGTGGGGCAATTTTTATTTTAATTTTTTTTTTAATTAAAAATTTTTTTACTAATTGCTCTAATCACTTTGGGCTTTGTCGCTTGGGCTTAGTCAATAAAAGCCTTTGGCAATTTTTTATTAATAAGGGGTCGATTTCACACAATATCCCCTAAAACCCCACTAAAAAATCTTTTCCCAAAAATCACGGGTTTTTGTTAATGATTTCTGAGGAATTATTACCAGCTCGTTTTCCTCCAATCAGAATTTCTAATCGTTCAACATCAGCAAAGACGTTGTTAGGACACTGAGTAATAAGACCACTTCCTAAACCACTTCCGAAAGAGGTATCTGACGGCCCTTCCTCACTTTTTATTTGGGCTGGTTGTGATTTTGGAGATTGTGACTGTTGTTGTTGTTTTATCAGTTGCTGTTGTTGATGTGGTCTTAACTGCGTATATGAGATATAGACACTAATCGCATTATCACAATCAATAAATCTCTGATCGCTGTTTTTAGCTTGATCAACTCCATAATGGAGACTATATATCCATTTATACCACGATTCACGACTAATAATGTCATTTGCATGAGAGGGTTTTAAAAATTGTTGTCAATTATCATAACTCTCAACCGCACTTTTAGCTAATTGACTAACATTTTTAGCCATTTTGATTTCATTAATGGCAGTATCGGTGAATTTGTCATTTACAATAATTCTACCCCGTGCTAGTTCTGATTCTTTAGGTGCTGGTTTTAATTCTTGTTCTGATTCTTCAGGTGGTGGCAACGCAGCTGTTATTTCGGCTGGAAGTTCTTTAAGATTTTTTTTTTGTTTTCTTGGTTCTTTTTGCTATTTATTCAGCTACTTTAACAGTTTGGTCTAACACAGGTTGAATATCTTTAGTGGTCTCAGTGATAGGTTCAAATAACTGTTTTGTATCCTCCTCAAATTCCACTTGAGATTCCTGACGCGATTGTAGTTGTTGTTTGACAGCATCACGAACAGGTAAATATTTTTTAATTGCATCTAATAAATCTCGAGCTAATTTAGCTGAGTGTGATTCGCCAATATTCATTATTAAAAAATATTTATAATAGATGTTTAACTGAATTGAGTGCTGGTTCACAAGTAAACAAAAATCGCTAAAAATGCTTTTCTATTCTCTGAAAAATCAAAGATAAAATAAATATTTTATTAATTATCATGTCTATCTACAAATTTATTATAAAATTATATCAAAACGCAGATAAAAACACCATTTTATATTGATTGGTATTAGAGTATATAATAAAGCGCGATAACTATGCTCTGAATTTATGTTGACCAATAGATAATTATTTCCCTTTGCGCATGAAGTCCAGGTTTGATACGGATAAAATAAATCTTTTTTCTGACAATTATTACCTAATTATCTGTTACCTTGCGTGTCGGACTGCGATCAGGGATTCATTTTAAAAATGCCTCACAAGATAATGCAGTCACTCGGTCGCCTGATATATTCGGCCCACAATACGGTTCGGACGCTAGCATAGAAACTGTTCGCACTAAGGCACCCTGTGCCTGTATCGGTCTATACATAGTACATTCAAGCCACTTAAGGCACCCTGTGCCTGTATCGGTCTATACATAGTACATTCAAGCCACTTATGCCAGACCTAGCAGAGCCTAGGTACACCTGCCTGTCTACCTGCCAGCCAGCCCCAGATCGTCCGCAGCCTAGGGGTACCCTGTACCAGATAACGCCTAGGTCAGTCTAGTCAACAGCCCCAGTATTATCCGTATAGCGAACAATGAGACAGGGTGCTTGCTCGGTTCGCAAGGTCGCTATACACATTCTATACAAATGCTACACCAATTTTGTTCACTTCCACTGAAGCACCATAAATTTGCATTTTTGTCTCTATAATAGTACCAAAATCTATGGGTAGTTAGTTAGAAATGTTTATATCCTTCCCCGTTCATTTCAAACAATACATCCCGCTAACCGACCACAGGCTTTGTCACTTCGAACCCGGGGAAGAATCAGCTCTGCTGTTATCGTTCACACACACAGCTAATGCATTGCGTCCCATATAATAGTACCAAAATCTATATGTGGGTAGGGTTTTCCCCAATTTTAAATTAAACCCGGGAAAAAGTCTTCGGCTTAAAAAAAAAAAAAAAAAAAAAAAAAAAAAAAAAAAAAAAAAAAAAACGAAAAGAAAAAAACCCGGGAAAAAAAAAAAACAAAAAAAAATTTCCCGGTTTTTTGCCCCCCGAAAAAAAAAAACCGCTAATGTATTGGGGTCCCATATAAAGTACAGAAAACATGTGTGGGAAATTAGTTTTTAAATGTTTATAATTTCCCTTCCCCCCTTTTATTTCAAACTATATGTCCCCCTAAAAAAACCCCAGGCTTTGGGCACTACCCCGGGGGAAAAATCACCTCTTTATCGTTCACCCTCACATTAAAGCCCAAAGCTCCCATAAAATATTTCCCAAAAACAAAAGTGGGTAAATTTTTCCCTAAATACCCGATAACTCTCCCAACGAGAACTCCCGGGAAAAAATTTCAGTTTTCGGAAGGGGAAACCTAAACTTAAATTTTGCAAAACAAAAAGCCCCAATCCCTTGGGCCCCTAAAATTTATTTTAAACCAAAAAAAAAAACCCTTTTAAAAAAGGTAGGTTTTTTTCAAAAAATTTCCTAACCCCTAAAAACGAGCCCGGAAAAAAATTTTTGCGGGAAAAAAAGTTAAAGGGGGGAAAAAATTCCAATAACCCCCCTCAAATAATTTAACCAAAAAAAAAATGCCCCAAAATTTGGCCAGGTTTTGGGGCGAAATAATTTTCATAAAATAAAAATTTCCATCCCGTTTTAAATTTCCCCCCCCGTTAATAAAAAGAGAAAAAAATGTTTTAAAAATTACCCGAAAAAAACGGCCGGGATTTAAAAACCTATTGGAACAGAAAACCCAAACTGGGGTTTTGGAACCAAAAAAAAACCGGGGGGGGTGAGGGCAAAAAAATAAATTTAAACCCCTTGGGCGAAAAAAATTTTTTCCTAATTAATTTTAAAACTTCCAAATTAAACAACGTAAAAAGGCAAAAAACCAAAAAAAATTTACTTGGGGTGAAAGTTTCCCCCGGTGGGGGAAATTTGGAAAGGTTTTTCCCCCTTCCACATGGTTTTAAAATTTTGGGATCGAAAAGGGACAACCATTAATCCCTTATTTAATTTGGGGGGTTTCAATTTTAAAAAATTTAAAGGGGTTAATTTTTTGGCAAATTTTATGTGGAATTGTTTGGGAAAAAATTATTAACCCTTTTTTATTAATACATTATTTTTCAAAAAAAAAGGGAATTCAACAAAACAAAAAAAATCATTAATTTTTCCAAAAGGGCGGAATTAAAATTTAGCAGACCGAAAACCTTCCTGGGGAAAAATCTTTTAAAAAATAACTCCCCATTTACCAATTTTCTTTATTTTAAATTTTTTAAAAACCCGGGGGTTTTTTTTTTTAAAGATATTTTCCCGGGTTTTTAACGGGAAAAAAAGTTTCCGGGGTTTTAAAATTTAGGGTTTAAAAAATTTCAATTAAAAAATTTTAAAAAACTACAACCTTTCCCAAAGAGGGATTTCTTTAAAAAGGGGTTTTTTAAAACCGTTACGGTAAATTTTTTTTAAAAAAAAATTTTTTTAGGGTTTTATTAACCCAAATTTTTCAAATTTATTGAAAAAACCCTTATTTTCATTTAAATCCAAAAAAGAAATTTTAAAATTTTCCCTCCCTGTATTTCCAATTTAATGAATTTTAAGCAATTGTTTCGAAAGGAGGGAAAATTATTTTTAATTTGCAAATTTTCTTTTTTTTTCCCTTTAAAAACCGTTCCGCTAAGTAAACCTTGGGAAATTTTTAAAAATTTTTTTTACATGGTTAAAAAATTTTCCCCTGTAAAAAAGCCCGGTTTTTTAAAAATAACCAAAAAAACAAGGGAAAACTTCTTTTGGAATTTTACCAAAATTTTAAAAGATGAATCAAGAATTTAAAGGTAAAATTTGAACCTTGAAAATTGCGAATTTCTTAAAAAAAATTGTTTTTGGGTTTAAAATTAAGAGATTTTTCCCCAAAAATAGCCGGGGGAACAATTTTAAACAATTGTTACTAAAATTTTTATTTTAAAAGCACCCCTTTTAACCCAAACCATAATAATTTTAACTTTCCTAATTTTTGGGAAAATTTTTAATTTTTTTTTTTAAAATCCTAAATTTTTAAAAGGGTTTATTTTTGTTCTCTTTGCAATCATTTCCAAAAGGTTAGGAAACTAAATTTTTTCAATTTTTTTAAATTTTAAAAATTTTATGTTTTGTCCTAAAAAGATGTCTTTTTAAAAAATGTCCCCAAATTTAAAAATTTTATTACCCACCTTAAAGCAACCCTTTAAATATATTTTCTTATTTACTATTAAATGTTTTTAACCCATTTTCCAAAAAATTTTTACACATGGGGTTTGTAAAACTTTTAAAATATCCCCCTTAAAGATTTTCCCAAAAAATTTCCCTTTTAAAAAACTGTTTGGAAATTTTTATTGGGCTTTTTCTTTTAAATTTCCGGGGTTGGGCCCCGTTTTTTAAATTTTTTAATAAAACCTCTGGGGTTTTTTTTTAAGGGTCTTAAAAAATAAATTTTAACTTAATATTTTTCATGCTGAAAATGTCACATACCTTTCAAACCCAAAGAAGATTGTTCTTCTTTTTTATGAACATAAAGAGTAGATAATTTACCTGGTTTTCTAAGTTTTTTTAAATTAAACTCTGTACTTATCAATTATTTTGTAAAATACCCCGCATATTCTGCTAATAGTCAATTAGTGAAGTTATATTATGTATCATTTAGTCCAGATTTATATATAATAATTTGTGTGCTAGTTTTATATTCAATTGTTGAGCTTCTTGTTCCAAATCCCTCATTACATACATTATCACTTAAAGGGTTTTCCGTTGTTGCTAAATAAACCTTTTGACACTAGGTTGGGTTAATAAACCCTTGATTAGTTTCATCTATAGCCACTTTGCACCATTTATCTTTTTACGTCAAAAACAACTTGCACATTAATTAGGTTTTCTTCGTCTCCGAACAAGATTATAACAACTAAGCCAGCTGACATAAAGAATACAAAGTAGAATGAAAACTTTTTATTGACAATAAAAGGTATAATGAAAGAACTGGTAAACATTAACAAGGAGTGGATCACATAGATTCAAAACAGATCAATAAAGCATTCAAAATATTTTAAATGCAAAATTAGCCAGAATGTCAAAAGTCATTGACAGCTGCAATAATACTTGGAACAACATATTGGATGAATTACAGAAAGAGTATACATATATATATATATATATATATATATATATATATATATATATATATATATATATATATATATATATATATATATATATATATATATATATATATATATGTAGGTATATGTGTGTGTGTGTGAACAAAGACTGGTCCTGATGTCCAGTCTTATTGAATAAAGCTAAGCCTGACAAGAAATTTGTTTACACGTCCGACCCCTTCGGACTGTAGAGAAAGGCAGGGTAGACTACTTCTCTCTTTGCTTATTAAGCCTTTTATTTCATCTGATTATAGTTCTGAAAATGAAAGTGATTTGTCTTGTAGCAGACGCTTGTATTTATGAACATTTATAAATATCTACCATCTCCGCATATCTCGACAGTCGGTGTCCTTGATATATTTGCATACATAGTTATAGACCTATATCAGTGCATAGTAGTTAGAAAAATTAATAATATTGGGTTTGGACATCTTGGATTGGAAGTCAGGACTTGGCTCTATACTCTGTTATTTGACATTTGGTATTTATTTTCTACCTAAAACTATTTAAGATGAAATATTGTGCTAAAAGTGTTCATGACTTCGCAAGTAAATTGGGTATAGACTTTTGGGTAAAAAAATAATCAGTTTGGTGTGCACTACTAAAAACAGTGTAACTGTGACTTAGTGGTCTTCAAATGTCTTGTAAAACGTTTGTTTTGTGGTCATCAAAAATGGTTGATAAAACAAAAGAAAAGCGTACTCAAAGGAGGTCTTTAAAAATAGCTGTTATAATCATTGAAAATGCGAGTTATGTAGTCATGACAATGTATGGCTCAGTTACTTTCAAATACTTGGAATAAAGACTCTCATGCAGTGGCTTTCAATGATTTAGAGGAAAGAGTGGTGAAAGTCTAAAGATATTTGTATAGATCACAGGTCAAGACATCCTTAACTCTTCTTTCTCTGATAGCTGGCATATTTTAATGTGTTGACATATTTCGGTTAAAAATATTTATGAAATTCTCCTAAATCAAAACGTTTCGCAAATGATAATGGTCTGAGTAACATACTTGAAGTGCATGGATTCACAGGCAGTTCGTGTCCATGCCGAGTTCCATTTCTCCTTTTGAACGTATCTCCATTGGTTTTTGAAGAACATCTGAAGTTGGCCCTCACTTGCATTAACCGCACCAGTGATGTTAGCAAATCTGAATCCTGAATATGAGGGTAATATCGGCCATTAAAAATATGACACAATCATAAACCAAATGAGAAATACCGGACAGAAATTGCAAAAGGTGTGACATGAAAGGATAATGTTGTGTGCACAATACACTTTTTTGGTACGCTCTCTCGCACTCCCAAATGTCATTCACTCGGCTTGACAGTGCACAAATATAAATACTTCAATTCGATCTTAATTATTAAAACATTCCCTGTCAGCTAAAATAATGCAGCATAGTTAAAACACGCCTCCTGGCGAATTAACCATCGGCACATGTTTTAGTTCACTCCTTTTAAACTTTCCGTTTTATTTGGATAGGTCGTGTGCAAAATTAAAAACTTAGATGTATCATACGTTATTCAAACATATCAATTAAATGACACATTGTTATCTATAAAGATCTTATATCTAACTGGCTCTTACTAATGACATAATATTTTTCTCAAGCCTACATATAAAGGCAGAAAAACGTTGTTTATCCGCTCCTTTAATTACACGAACGGGGTTATCTTTACCATCTTTAATGAAAATAGGTCTTTGTCACAGGTCAATTGCAATTGGTAGAGAATGAGCACCGATTCTAAACTGGACATATTTTTAAGTAGTTTCCGTTTCATGCTTAATAACAGGTGTCTGTATAATTCTAGACTGTTTTTGCTTTAGCTAAGAAGAGATTGTTTATTACTTTAACTGTACATTGTACAGACAATCGTATGTTTGTTACAGCTTTGCTCTATGGCATGTAAGAGCTGATCTTTCGAGAATGTACTAAAGTTTTAGAAAACATTCAGCTCTAAACATCTTAATATTCTTTGGAGTACCGTACAAAGATGTGTCCACGTTTGTTTGTTTTTTCTATTAAACATTTGCATGCACAGTAGTCCTTATAAATTCCACTAGAGTATAGAAGTATTTTACTTTTCATAATTGATTCTGACGTTATAGTCTTCACTATCATAAGGAATAGATATCTGACAGAAATACACAAGTAATATGATTTCTTCATTATTAAATTGGCCGAGTGGTCTAAAATGCAGTCCGTTACGGATCATTGCCATCTCACCTCTGTCTGTGTGGGTTCGAGTCTAGGATTCGACG
Source organism: Potamilus streckersoni (assembly GCA_016746295.1). Taxonomy (NCBI): domain Eukaryota; kingdom Metazoa; phylum Mollusca; class Bivalvia; order Unionida; family Unionidae; genus Potamilus; species Potamilus streckersoni. The sequence continues at coordinate 2,433 of JAEAOA010000929.1, read as the reverse complement.
AATGTGGATATAGGAGAAAGCTTGAAAGTAGCTTATCGTGGGTCGGTGGTTCTTTCCGGTGATTTCCCGGTTTCTTCCGCCACCATTAATACTGGCCGCCATGAATAGCCTATCATGTGTTGAAAAATGGAGTTAAGCCTAATAATAACAACAACAACAACAGTATTGTAAACAATAATCTCATAACGTGATTATGGACAGTGTTTTTTACTAGATCTTGTCCCACCTTCTGTCACCACCATAATGGATAAAGCAGGTCTTGCGAAAACACTTGATACAATTACGTGACTGAGATTTTTATTTATAATGCAAATTAAATTACTAATAAATCTGACCCAATACTCATGCGCACAATGTTCAACAAAATGGATACGAACAATGCAAGGACTTTTAGCAAATGATAACAAATGATGTCGTGTGACAACAGGTACGACTCAGGAAGGTAATATCGACTTATGTAACTGAAATATTAATACACCAATAAATAGGACTTATATGCATTTCTATCAACAGATAGTATTAATGTATGTAAGTATCAGCATTGATGCTCTTTGTTATGTCTATCAACAAGCATGATGGCTCATTTGAATATCACACATATAATTATATTTACTTTTAGGTTATGAACCTAATATATCACCCTATGTATTCCCTATACATATATAAAGATGTTATATTATGGCATTCAGGTGATCTAACTAGATATTTCCAAACAACAGATTATGACATTAAATTAAATGCCATATCGGGTTAGACAACCTAACAGAGCTAAACGATTCCCCATAACAGCTAAAACATAATGACTAAGAAGTGTAATACTTGGTTAAGTGCGAATACAATTATATGCATTACGCATGCTTGCACATAAATTGACTTCGTTCACAATAAATTCTGCCACAAGAACGACTGTTCAAGTTTATTAATATACCAACTACTTTTGTATATATATTGGCATCCAGCAAGAATAATCACATTGGATTATAAACCAAAATTGGACGCATACAAAGTATAACTAAGTTCAACTTGTCTATTCAGCTTTAAAATTTTAACTTGGAACATTATAGCTTTATGTGGCTAGTTCTGACTTTCTAGAAACTTAGAACAACGTCAGAATCATTCAAAATACAGAAAGGACAGACACAAGCTAATAGTATTCTTTTTTAACATACATGTATAAATGACGTTTGTTACAGTAAAGAGGATATCTTCCACATAATACTCATCCGTATTGTGACGACAAAGAGAGAATTTGGGGTCAAAGCTTTGTGATGTTGTCACGCCAACGGCCAGAGAAATCAACGTAAGATGGGTTATTTCCCGCGAGTGTTTGTGTATGCAGCAGTCGTAACTGTGGGTGAATAATAATTGAATATCTTTGACATGCCTGCACAAAATATTCGCCTTAGTTCGGTGAGGTATTCAGAATGTGGTTTCGAAAAAGGAGATGTTAGCGATATGAAAGCCTGGGGTGATCATAAGGTAACAGACGTATGGATATTTCGCGTGGTAATTCGGGAAGAAATACCTCAACTTGGGTATCAGAGATCGCCGCGCTTGCGCAGATAGGTCAGGGTGCTGTCAAATCGATCGTCACTTGTCTGTTTCCGAGACGAAAATACCGAGAGCTAGTGTTACCACAAACGGACCAGAAGCTATTGTCGAAAAGTTGTGTACTGAAATTTCCACATAAGACTTTACTCCCATCTATGTCAGATTTTCGTTTAATCACCATACATGCGAGTAGCTCGGTCGCAGGCATAGATGGGGCGATCTCTTATAAAACTTCAAATGACCGTAAATGTTCTTTCACAGGTAGAAACGTACAGAAAGTTCGGAATGATCTTCAATAATCTCGAATGTCATGATGCACCTACAATCTTGATTATACTAATGTACAATATGATATAATCCAGAATGTCTTTGAAAGAGATCCCAAAAAGTAATGTTTTAGTCCAAAAAGCCAATAAGCACTTTAGAAGTCAAAGTGTAACTTACATAAATAATTCTTCTCAAATCATATCTGAATACATTTATAAACACTGAACATAGATTTTCAAAGATTGATATGAAAATGAAATGAATAATAGCTTACAAAACGATAGATAGATAGATAGATAGATAGATAGATAGATAGATAGATAGATAGATAGATAGATAGGTACGTAGGTAGGTAGATAGATAGATAGATAGATAGATAGATAGATAGATAGATAGAGAGATAGAGAGATAGATAGATAGATAGATAGATAGATAGATAGATAGATAGATAGATAGATAGATCCCTTAATCTATATCGCAATATATTACTTTCGAAACCATTATTATGGATACAAATTCAATCAAAATTGTAAGCAAGTTTAGAACCTTAAAAGCTCGTAAAAATGTGTATACTATGAATTCAAATTATAGCAAACATATTTTAAAGAATAAAGA
>JAEAOA010000093.1:77500-97074 GCA_016746295.1 Potamilus streckersoni | reverse complement strand
GTCAGTATCATATTCACCGATATTACGATTTTCATTATAATTTTTTTAAAAATCAGTGGCCGGCTAGTAGATTATTGTTTACTGATACTGATTCGCTCGTATATGAAATCGAATGCGAGGACATCTATCAGGATATGTACAATAATCGACATCTGTTTGATCTTTCCGATTATCCACGTGACAGTAAATTTCATGACGACACAAATAAAAAGGTTATTGGTAAGATTAAAGATGAAATGAACTCGAGCGCTATCAAATATTTTATCGGCTTACGCAGCAAAATGTATGCCGTATTGTTAGCCAATAATAAAATAACGAAAAAAGCCAAAGGTCTGCCTCGTAATTTTGTTAAAAAGTTTATGAAATTTGATGACCACAAGTACGCGCTTGATGGTGGTGTTAGTTTTATGAGAGCTATGGCAATTCGAACTAATCATCATAAACTCGAAACAGATGTCATTATCAAACGTGGATTGTACAATTTTGATGACAATAACTATTGTAAAAATAGGGTAGATACATTTGCCTTTGGGTATTTTCATTGTGACTAAAATTTTATCTAAACTTATAAAATAATGTTTGAAAATTTGACAATGACAAATAGCTACAATAAAAACATCAAATATCTAATGATGGACGGTAAACAATTGACAGTTGAATTTAATAATGAAACATCAGGTATATGTTTTAATGGAACAGGTGACAAGTTAATACTTTCGCTCATCAGATCTGATAACAGCGAGTATTTCAATTATCTCGAACAATTGTATCAAAAGTTGCTAGCGGAATTTAAAAACTTTCACAGCCCCATTAGCCAACAAAACTATACTAAACTCACAATTGATCTCGATCGGTCAAGGGTATATTTTATCAACAAAAAATATCCTCTGAGCAAACCAGAAATGAAAGATTTGTTTGAGTCCCATCGCTGTGTGAGCGGTAAAGTAAAATTTAGTATCTATAGTCGTGATAGTGAAGTATTTTTAATATCAACAGTTGAAACATTAATCATTGGTAATGAGATATAAAATAATATCATTTTCATTCTAATGCTAGTTTAATTTCCGCCTTGTTAACTGAAACGTTCTAATGCACAGTTTAATTTTCATCCTGTTATCTGATACAAAATTTGTGGTAAAATCTATTTGCCGTCTTTAGAATAATCATATTCCACACATACGCTGTTCTAACAAATTCATCACTTCTGTTGACAGAGCTTATGGCATTCCAACACCTGTTGTTTTGTCTGGTTACAAAATATCTGTCTACATAGTAGTAGTAAAGGGAAATGAGGGGTTTGGCGGGGGTGGGGGAGGAGGTGTGGGAAGGGGGTGGTGGGCCAAAACTCCCATTTCACTTTACTACTAGCATCTGTTAGTACCATTTTGATAAGTCTTAGGTACAACTCGGCCTCGCGTTCTTTTCACTAAGCCACAAGAGCGCTCTGCAATGAAGTTAAATTATGTTCTATTTTGTTCTGTAATAAGTGCTCTTTTATTTCGTTTTCAAAACTGTGTAACTGATATTAGTTTTTGTAACGGATACTATATAAATAAGAGAGAGAGAGAGAGAGAGAGAGAGAGAGAGAGAGAGAGAGGGAGAGAGAGAGAGAGAGAGAAAGAGAGAGTGCTGAACACACAAAAGCTTTCTACGTTATTAATATTCTTCGTGTACAAATACGAACTATTTTATTAAGAGTTTGGCAATTGGATTATTCTGAATAAATAATAAATTGCTTGTTTTGTTTCTAAATATGTACATCCTTCTCTAAGAAACCAATTACAAAATTATCCCTATAGTTTTTCACTCTGAAAGTCTACAATGTTATATGGATTAAAATTAGAAGAATGCATTGGAATGTTTGCTGATTATATAGTTGTATTTTCTAAGGAAATGACATCTATTTGTGCAAAGGGCCACACAATGTTTACTGCATGGTAAATTTTCACACAATCAGGAATTGTGTGTATGATCTTGAATGTGGTACGTGAAGGTTTAAGTTAGTGTATATGTCTAGTCAATTTTAAGGCTGCATTATTAACATGGTAATGATGCAATTGCATCTAACTAAAAGAAGTAAGATCAAAACGATGATGTGAATATATTCAACATTCTTATAAAATCAAGTATGTTATATTAAAATATATTTTTTGGTTTTTTTATGTAGCTAATTTCAACGGTACCTAAAACGTTTTTGTTTAGCAAAATGATGTATCAGATATTGGATTTAGTACGTTTCCTAATACAAGGTTTGGATAATTATTTTGGTATCCAAAACGGCAATTTTATTTAAAGTGCACGACGCTCTAGCAAGTGATCTGGTGCTTGTTCATATTTTAGCAAAGATAAATGAATATACTCGAATCCAGGCCTTACACCAGTAAAAAATTTCAATTACTTGCATGAATGGAACCCTGGGAGAAGGCTGTAGCTATCTGTACTCATAGATTATGACGACATGAATGAGAATAGATAAATGGAGTTGCACAATAGACACTTATTTGCTAAACTATTTTTTATTATTAAGGCAATCAGTAGTACATCTTCATATTATCAATGCATGCTAACTGTTCCTTTTATAGATAGTCTGTAAGATAAATCAATATTTGGTCAGCATTGGCACCACTTAAAAATGCAAAAAAAAATTCTGAATAAACCACGACCTCCTTGGAGATCAGTACAAGTGATTTATTATTACCTGTCTTGGAAAATGTACTCCGCGGCTCATATCTTTTGTTAACTTTCTAAAAGGTAAATGTCACAACTATTTACAGGCAATCTTACAATCTATATGAACTGTGTGGATGGCAGATGCGTAATATATTTCGTTTATTTAATAAGCTAATATAGATTTATATCTCTCTGTTCTCTTTGTTTGTAGTAATTTATACAATACAGTTATATAAACAAATTATTGAAATTATTTTTTTTTAAAGTTTCACGTGGTTCACATTGGTATTACTTTGCCTCACGAATAGCAGTATCATATACCAACCGATTACATATATGGCATTTGGCAAATGTCTATTATCTTATTGCAGGAAAAGGTATATTATCATGCTAGTAAATACTCATTTTGTAAATAAATGTAAGCCTGGCTGTTACAGCGTTACAAAAATTAACTTTATATATATATATATATATATATATATATATATATATATATATATATATATATATATATATATATATATATATATATATATGGTTTTTTAATTCTTAAGAGATGCATATCAAATAAAAGATAAGAACAAATATTAATTTTTGAACGAAAAAATAATCTATGCATACTCCAAATTTCCTGCGAATAATAAAGTAAAAAGGTGAAGAAGAAAAGAATTTAAAAAAGGAAAGACAGGGTGGCGGTGATGACGGTGATAATGATTAGTATAGTGGCGGTAGTATTAACTTAAAAGCTATAAAACTGCATGCAATAATACAAAGTCACCGCTATTACAATAATAGCGAAATTTCTAAAATATTCCATCCATGTCTGTAAATAAACAACAGCAGTATTGATATAGAACATTTATATTGCAATCATTGTTAAATCGAAAACATAATTCAACATCGGAAACATCCTTCAATATCCACATAAAACCAAATCCATAGATACAAGCCAGTCGTCTGTTCGGTACTTTATATAACTGGCGAAGATGTTCTCTTGGCCTTATGATACCAACCTTCTTCAAATCATCTGACAATTCTCTAAACCCTTAACGCTTTACTACATGCGAAAAGTCTATGTTATTGCCTAATCATGCGTGGCCTTCGATTTACGTACACCGGATAAAACGATATTTATGGTCTTACGTCATAAAAATTTCACTTATGTAGTTATCTTTAACCCTACGTGCGGGTTCTATCTCAATGTTTTAATTATCTGCAAGTTTTGGCTGTTGTTGTTAGTGATGACGTTTTATCTATTCAAGGTGACGCTGATAAACCTCAAAATGAGGTTTCTTCTAGTATACGATGGAAAAGAAGGAGGACCATCCGATTGATATATTTTGTTGTTTCGAATACTACAGTAGGTGGTCCATAGATATTACGTTCTTTTGACAGAATGACAGACGTAAAGTGAGGATATTTACACGACCTTTTTAAAGGGTTCTTGGTCAGGAAAATGCAACATTTGCATCATAATGTTTGTCCAAATGATTCCATATGACAGCATACTTGTGGACAGGCAGAGTGCAACTACCTTCTCACTAAGGAAGTTTGCAAAAAAGTTCATGAGAGTCAAAGGTGTTGCCATGAATTATGTCGCTCAGAGGCTGTCAAGTGGAGAACCATCGTCTATCTTTGAACAAAAATATAATAGAACATGTCGTCTATTACTTATCAGCAAAGCACAAAATGTTTGAAGACATTGTGACATGTGATGCTCATCTATTTAAACCATGGGTAGGATAATAGGTGATGTATCAAAAGACGAGATAAGCTGGATGCCAGTTGTCTAGATTTAAATAATTGCAACACAAGTGATCAGTTGATCGAATGAAGTTGTGTAACTTTTGGTTGAAGTGACAGAACAAGCTGTAAAATGTCCGTCGCATGTCATGGCCGTTTGAATAGCTGTGCAATGCAAAGGAATAGTCACGATACAAAAGCGACAGCTTTTCATAACGCGACGTTGATTGTGAACCTTTCATCAATGATATAGACTAATATTTGATTTTAGGATGTATGTAGAATATATGCTACAACGTAGCTTGGGAAAAAATATCGGAAGTTCCAAGTTTGATGGGTAATGTCTTTATCATCAGGAAATAAGGTAATGACACGGTCGAGTTGAGCTAAAAGCTTGAGCATGGCACACATATTACAATGTTGAATATCCTTACCAGTACTCTGATTTAAGTGCAAAATCTCAAGGATTATGTAAATCTGATGGCCACTCGAAATAAGCATTACGCCCGGTAAACAAGTAACTGTGTAACATGTATTGAAGATATGTTAATGGAAACAGGACATGATTGAATTCGATACATCTCGATAGTTCTGTCTGACGAAATTTAGATCAGTAGAGCTATGCGTCGATCGTTTATCGGTAACTGTGGCAATACAAAATTCAACTGCTTATAGTGGTCTGGCACTTTGGGCGTTATTGAAGAACCCGGATAATCCGTAGACACAAATGACTCAATATGACTGATAGATTCTGCAAACATTTGTGGTGCTGATCTGTAACAGTAGCCATATGTAATTATTTTCATTCAATACGAGCCTGCCGAAACTAAACCATTTGAGTAGCGTTTTTTGACACTGGTTACATACGTTTTGATGGTTTCAACCGATTATTCTCTAAATGCAGAATTGCCTTCTAATTTCAACCTATAACAGTAAATATATCATGAAAATTTATATTCAAGTTGCGGTATATAGGATGAAAAACCCATGTTGAACTAGAGCACCTGTGACTTTATTATTCCGCTGAGTCAGCATATTTGTTGTCGTTTGGCCAAATAGGTGTTCACTTATTTCACCGAAGAAAGACAAAAGTGCTGTTTTAGACATTTTGAAACATTGAAAACATATTCTGGGGCTAAATCATTATTTTTTGGGACTGCTGGATTGAACTGGATTTTCATTGTTGCATTAATTTGTATGATAATTCTTTTATGTGACCTATTTTACAAATATTCTGACAATAGTCAATAAGTTCATCTGAAGTGTTCACTGGAATATGGATTTTAAAATTGCGAATCCTCTTGTCGGCGGTTATATTATACTAGTGGAAGAGATTGGAAGATAACTGTAGTTTAGTCTTTAGACATTTAGTGAGGACTCTGGATTAAGAGTCAAGAGAATCGGTCCTACGAACCAAAACACACATATCCCATACCTTAAAGAAAGAGGAAGAGTCTGAGAGATATGACGGTAAAAAAGAACAAAAAGAAATAAAAGGCAAACTATAATTATCTCTCCCCAATACGAAGATAAATCTTTCAGGATTTCGCATCAAAGTCAGTTGTGAAAACTTAGGATCTATTCAATGTTTAAGTCTACATGCATATATGAAGGATTCTGATTTCGTATTGTTGGAATAGCGATGTAGCTTGTGTCTTTGGAACCAATACTAGTAACACAGAACGGACCCTCCTATCGCGGGTTAAACATGTTTGATAGCCCTTACAAGAATGAGTGTGATTTTTAGGTGGATATAATCTCAAAGGGAGAATGTTTTAATTTTTATTTCAACATATGTTTGCTTGTTTGCTGCGCTTTTCAAGTATTAATGTTAGCTATTTCCTGGACTATTTCAATATTTGAATTAGCTGATCAACGTATTGTGGTATTTGTTTCTGGACAATGCGTTTGTGGATGGTACGAGCTTGTATCTTGATTAGTCATTTGAAATAAATCACGTAAGGCAAAAACGATTTGAGACACAATGTTACTTCCACGATCGCCAAAAAATGTTCGCGGTGCTCCATAACGTAACGTTATCTAACTGTGCAGAATGCTGTTGATTTACTTTATTCTTTGGATTGCATTTGATTTGCTTCACACAAGCTCTCTTTAACCAATAACATGTACTGGATAATTCCTTTCCCTTTGACATGGCACAATATGCATTTGCTGTCTTAAAATACATCTTACGGATGTGAAGTAGAGATTTCAGAGCATTTGTGTCTCGTTTAATAAATTACATTGTAAACAAGATGTAATATAATCATAAGTTTGTTTTGGCCAAAAGACGTTTTGCTTGATAGCGTCGTATGTTCATTTGACATCCAGAACTCCCCTTTAAAACAAATTCGAGGACAACAAGAACAAAAACAGATTAAACAGCAAGTACAAGAAGAACAACGACAGTTAAAACAAGTACAAGTTAATTCGAGCCAAGAACAGATCCTAACACAACAACAGTAACAGTAATTCAAACCAAAAAGCATCCAAAACTCCCCATCAAAGCAAATTCGAAAACAACAACAGCAGATGAAACAAGTACAGGAAGAACAACAACAGCTAAAACGACAAGTACAAGTTAATCCGAGTCAAGAACAGATTCCACAACAACTACAGCAATCTAAACCAAAGAACATCCAAAACTCCCTATCAAAGCAAATTCGAGAATAACAACAACAACAGATTATGTTAAAGAACCTTCTTTGAGGCAACAATAGGCGCACAAATAGTAGGGACAACAACAGATGAGACTGATAACAAAACTGAGAGAGAACAAGAGAATAAGAGAGAACGAAGAAAAGCAAAAAGAGAAAAGAATATACAAATAAAAGAAAGCAGAACAGAGAGAACAAATCTTCTTCAAAGAGACGAAACATTAAATGGCACATGGACTTAATGTGAATTTTTTTACAACAATTATATTATACAAATGAAATGAAATTTTACATATATAACACTTTTGAGAAAACTTTAATGTTAACTTTAAAATATATCTTAGACAAAATTAACATAATAAGAAAACAATACATGTATGGCAGGAGGGCGTCCCTAAATAATCTGCCAAGAGCAACATGGAAAAGCACCCTCCACAAAAAATAAATTGAAACCATGACAAACACGCTGATTTTGGAGCATTGGTCTGGAGAGGATAGGGTTTTATTATTAGTCTATAGAGCAGACAGAGTTTCAATGTTTTCATGACCAAACCTAAAGGTGATCTCAATATACTCTATTTCTGCAGAAGTAGGAGATTCCTTTGTTCATTGAACTCCGTTTATGTGGAATCTATAGATTACTGTTTCATTGGGCGTAATATCAGGCTGCGTTTTAAGTCGGCTAAGAGAGTACGTCAACGTTGGTATTTTTATACCCTAGGGTTTATACGACGTCGATATCGTATTTTCCTAAAGGAAGTGACCAACAAATGAATTTGTTTGATGTGTGTTTAACAGTTTTAAGCCAGTATAATGCTTTATGATCTGTGATGGCAGAAAATTTCTGATGTGGTAGGTGAATAATATATACTCTGATACATTATATAGCAGATGATTATTCCTGCTCAATGACTGAAAAACGTTGAACGGCATATGTTAAGGCTCTACCAGCACAAATAAAAACATACTTTGTCACAATGTCCACAGCTAAAACAACTGTATCCCAGGGCAGTGCCACTAGCATGATATCAGGCTGCTTTTAATGTCGGCTAAGAGAGTACGTCAACGTTGGTTATTTATGCCCTAGGGTTTATACTACGTCGATATCTTATTTTCTACAGGAAGTGACCGACAAATGAATTGGTTTGATGTGTGTTTAACAGTTTTAAGCCAGTCTAATGCTTTGGGATCTATAAAGGACTGAAAATTTTTGATTGATAAGTAAATAATGTATACTCTGATATATTATATAGCAGATTCCTGCTCAGTGACTGAAAAACGTTTAACCGCTTCTGTTAAGGCAAAACCAAAAGCATATACTTTTTCACAATGTTCACAGCTAAAACAACTGTATCCCAGGGCAGTGCCACTAGCACCACATGATAGCATAAATGATTTATTCAAATTGGGATAAGCCAAAATATTGATGAAGTCTTAGCCGTTTCAAGGTTTATAAATACTTCTTGGCACTTGTCCGTCTAACGGAATATACTGTCTTTTGTCAGTACTTTATTTATGGTGTTGCTAAACAGTTGCCAAAAATAATGAACAATTTGCACAATAATACCATCTTTCTGCGTTTAAAGAACTGGAAAATATGTAGCAGCATCGATTTTGGATTTGTCTTCCTTCTATTAAAACATGTAAACTAAGATAACGACTCTGAATATTACAAATAGGTATTTTGAAGTTTTAGGTATCAAACTTATCTTAGCAAAACGATGATAGATCTGGTCAATACGCCTGAGATTTTGTTCAATTGAATTGGACAAAAAATTGAGATTATCTACGTATGTGAAATACGTCGACCAAATTGCGCCTTTAAAATCATAACCTATATGGATATTATATATTAGGATGCAGGAACATTGTTAAGTCCATATGATCAGTATTCAACTGATGAACGCCACGTCATATTTAGAAACGAGTTTTGTGTTTTTGGTCTCAGGGCCAACGTTTAATTGCAATTATATAAGTTTAAGTCTAGGATACCAAAGAGACACGATTGCGCATGTTCAACTGCATTGACGATGTCTTCTAATAGTAGTAGTGGAAATTTCATTGGTCACATCACTTAACTTAGTTTCCTATTGTCAACAAAAAACGATATTCACCACTTTTCGTTTTCACTGAAACAACAGGAAATGCATAGCTAGATGAACTGAATTCCCACAATGATGTGCGTAATGTTTATTATATTATAGGAAAGTACTAGAACTAAAATTTATATTAAGCTATAGTTCTTATTAGAAAATGTTAAGCGTGACATAGGATGAGCTAAATGTCTAATAATCCTGTTTAATGTAACAATTATTTATAGCAGTTATAACATCTGGTCATAATAAAGCACTATTGTTGTGTTCATTAATATGATTTGGGGGAAATTATTTATTCTAATTATATTTCTCTGGAATTACAAAGCATTCTATAATATTGTTGAACAGAGACATTAACTCGGAGTTACAATGTCTTTAAACAAGGATATCTTAGATTTTATTTTATTATTGTGATTCACCAAGTGACTGTTGGCACATCATAACAATTCAGGACATTGGAACATATAAGCCATCCAGGTTTCATGCCTCTACAAGCACATAAACGCCTACAGCTTTGGATTTTATTCTAAATTCCAATAATGTTTATTGAAAACTTTATTTATTAGGACATGTATTAAGAATTATAGGATTATTTGGGATTTATTTTATAATACTTTACGTTCCTTTAGAAATTTTACTTTGTTTTCCATTAAACAAAATTAATTGCTGAATTTAACAAAACTTGTTTGTTATCGTTCTTGTATTACGTTGTTGGCAGGGACTTCCAGTGGAATGGGATCGATTATCTGAATGTAATTTTATTTTGAAATGTTTACGATCGTTTGAGAAGGTATAATTATGTAATTTCGGACATTGTGAAACACTTCAAACAAACCTTGTGGAGTTTACTGAAACGAACTGCCATATATAAACTGCTATTTGGCTGAACACAATTGATGTAGACCCCACCCGCTAACCTAATTTAAATATTTGTCATATTTATAATTACTTTATTGTCTAATAAGGAAAGTGAATGCGTATCGAGATCTAAACTAGCTTTGTACGTAGTCAAGAACTCGGCTTTCATTATTTCCGGTTGATATAGAATAGTACTATTCCAAATGAATAAGACAAACGGATGTATTCTATTTAGAAGGATCATTCGACAAGATCTAAAATCTATGATGCACGTCACCAGCTCTCAACATGTGATAAGTATTTGATGGCTGGAAATGGAGCGAATTTAAGCATTTACAGTAAAGAAATTTAGTACTTATATCCGATATGTGTACCCAGTATCTACTAGCAAATGTGTTTTCAGTGGCATCACTATGGTGGTGCGGGAGATGTGGACCGCACAGTGTGACACCATCAGAGGTGGTGAGACCAAAATAACTATACAATTCTTGAATTTTTGTGCAGTACAGAGGTTCAAGAGTGTGACATCATTAGGTGCTGCACATAGGGTTGACACCATTAGTTACCGCACGGGTTGACACCAACACTAGCGACACCACTGTGTTTTGTCTTGTATATTAATAGGAATAAGAATTTTGTTGATGGGTGCTACCAAGTTTACTTTTGTCAGTTGGGTACGTCTGGCAGGGTTAGGTCCTACAAATAGGCGCTAAGTAATATTGTCTCTGTGTTGTCAGGCATATGAGTGAAAAGTAGACCACTTTGTAACAGAAGTGGAGGTGTGCATTATGTGCGCGGTACGTTGTGACCACATCCGAAATAAAGCGCTTGTGGATGATTTGCTTGTTGTGGCTGGTAGAGAATATTATGAGTTGATGGATGAACATACTCATTCCGCGGACGGGTATTTGGACTTGATGAAAGTTGTGGAGAACACTTTTTGGAAAATTCCTTGGATTAGCATGCGAATTGCCTTGTGGATAGTTGATGGATTTGATACGTTGAAATGTGGAGGAAATTGTAAACATTGGTTGCTTGATCAGTTTTTTTTAGTTTAGTTTTTCATTTTCATCTATAATTTCTTTGATTTCTACTAGAAGAGTTTTAAATATTGGTAGTGGCGACAACTTATTTATCTGATACAAAAGACACACACACACACACACACACACACACACACACCACGACACAACATATTTAATTGCTGGCTTTGATCCATTTGAATGCTAACAGTATTTATTCTGGGTTGATTTTGTAAGAGGCGACTCAGGGAATATTAGACCTGTTTCACATAACCATTGCTGAGTATGCTACATTAACTAGTCTTAAAATGACACCATAATGCTGAAACCTAAATGTGTCTGAAAGAGTGGACGGGTTTTCCTAATTGAGTCAGATAGTGCATAAAACAATATTTTAGCATGAAGATGGAAAGGATTTACATGTAATTTAGCCCTGGGTACAAAAATTATTTCACCATGTAATATAGTTCTAATACTGATCACCGATAAAAGCAAACAATGTGATAGCAGAAGATATGCATCCTGCGAGGAATTTATATCTCCCAAAAAAATGGTACTCCGAGAGATATTGCTTGCGGGATTAAAAGTCACATTAACAAAAAATTAGCTGAAACCCACATTTATTTGGCACGTACGCAACTGACGGAGCATATTTATTATTTGCTACGTTTGCCTTACTATTAGATGTTTTTATCACTGACGAAGAGGTCTTCGATAAGGTTAATGTTAGCTAAGCTTCCGGACGTTGTTGGAGTCAAATCAAAGTAATCATGGCCGAAAGCAATCTAGGTCACTTGAACTAGATAGGCTCTGTATTCGACGACCGATCTTGTGGATCTTGTGGATTTTATAGTGATGTAGCTTATAGGGTCAACTGCGTTGCTATCGATATTGGCGTGGATTCTCTGGGCGACATAAAGTCTGCTTTTCGTAACTGTTTCCTTGCATGTTTGTTTCGTAACTATGTGGAGCCATACATTGCTTAGTTAAATTCATCACCATGGATTATGTTACAAATTTGGATGAATCTTTTGAAGCTAGTTATTGTTGTTTATATGCTTTACCAGTCCTTAGATTGGTTCTCATTCTCTTTCACATTTATTGACGGTCATTCTCAGATTGAAAGAGATACATATAAAGTCAGTCTCGCAACTTTTCGTGGAGGTGTCAGTCCATCTATATTGTCAATCAGAACGCTATATTTGCTTAAATAATGTGTCCAAATACCAAAAAACCTTACTGATGGAAATAAATTGATAACGATACGTATGTTATTGGATTCAAAAGAGTAACTATTTTAGTAATGGTGATCGTACGACCTAGTTTTCTCTCTCTCTCTCTCTCTCTCTCTCTCTCTCTCTCTCTCTCTCTCTCTCTCTCTGTAAATTATTTAAATTTATATTTGATTTCACATATAAATAACATAGGCACTTTTTACATTCTTCACATTACAATAAAATGTTAAAATGCGACCAAATATTAATTCGAAACAGGGACGCACTAAATAAATACATCAATGTACCCAGTTAATTCTCATATTGACCAACCATCCCAATAATTGAGGAATATGGTATCATGGTACCAATCGTTTTTCCAAAGACCTGAATGCTAATATTTGGTGAAATAAATATATTTTCTTTCCTACCTCAGCATGCATGTCACACGACGTTATAAATAACAATAATAGATTGTCAATTTGACAAGGGTAGAACTTGGTACTCCACTGAATTTAAGAAATAACTCTGTTGGAACTATCCTGGCGTAAGATTTATCTAGTCACACCAGATATATTTTCAGTCTTGTGCACCACATTTTAAAACAAAAGACATGAAAAATACAAAATATGATCTAAATATGATTTAACATAATCTCACATGTTGCCAAGAGGCTCAAATCTTTTTTCTAAGCGTAACATAATGTAAACTTTTACATAATGCACCGATCACAGCTTGTTTTGCTGTTTACTTTTAAAAAAATATGTTCACTACACCGTAAGTTCCGCCCACATGGAGTTGAACAAATGGTACCGTTATACCATATATATTGCACAGTTTGTAGAGCATGCGCCATGTATTCCAAGGGTCTCGAAGCCGAAACCCGCCATATTGGTTCCATTCCCTCTGTTTGGTATAGCGAAATAAGCATCGTCAATGTTTCCTGAAAGACAACAATCACACCCCGTTTCAGCAATATGGTGCAAGTCACGTCGCCCCCCCCCTCGCAAATGACCAGATGAATCCTTTTGATGTACAAATGTATAAGCTGATTTCCGGAATTGGAAAAATATTGTCCACATATGAAGAAGGTGTAATTTAACAATGTTAATCCCAAATTATTATTTGAAAAAGACACTTCCATTTTAAACTAAAATGTCTTGGAACATAACAGAACACTACTGGCACTATATTATTTTAGCCAGAATTTAAAAAGGTAAAGTAAAATAGACAATTTTGTATCGCATTCTACGGGCAATATGTCAAGACAATGAGATAGAATGAGTTATATTGATTTGGTATTATCGTGTTAAAGGAAGTCTTAAGTTGATGTAACGATCGTTACATTTTGCGTATGCATTGGATAAGATACCATGTGACGAGGGCAACCATATTGGTCTTGTCACAGTCAAACAGTTGCGTGACTGACAGTCATATTACTCGTGCACATGTAACCCGATAGCGACCACACTTTCACACAGAGAGTACAGATTGTGGTCGCTACTGCTAATAGCGAACACAATTTCAAAGCGCTCCATAATTACTTATGGTGAAGTGATTTTTATGCGTGATTACATTTATGTTATTTCCCTCACTTCTTTCACTGCAAATGGTTCTGTAAATATTTATCCGTGTAAATATGTATAATCGTATATAATCAGTCCTTAAGTTTTAATAAATGTCTAAAGATAATGAATAATACATAACTCTATATGGTTGTCGTAAATAAACCTTTAATGTACACATAACTTGAATATACATTGAATTTGCTTGTAGGGATTGAAATTATTCAAACTGTGGTACGTGTTTTCCACGAGTGTTTGAGAAGGCACTTCATACAAAGCAAGTCTGAGGATCGAAAAAAAGTAAAGAAGAATAATTTAAACCGATCGGGTAAGATATATGATCTGTTGCATACTTAAAAAGAAGGTAATTTGATCAATTCTGTTAAATGTGTCACTAACTTTGACTGTTGACTAAGTATATTTTAACATACTTAGTGACAATGAATATCACATCATACATGTATAATCCATGCATTTTTTTAAGGTGGCGTCTACGCTTAATTAAAGAAGGCGTAATTGGGGCAAGATTTAACACTTATGTGTACGATTATATATATATATATATATATATATATATATATATATATATATATATATATATATATGTGTGTGTGTCTGTGTGTGTGTGTGTGTGTAGTGGTGATTTTGTGACATGATTCGGTAATATTCTTAATATTGATTGTTTTATCGTTGTTTAATATTTTCAATTGCAGAGACATGGGATGCTTTAGCAAATACGTTACAAAGGTGTCGCTTAATGTGACAGGCGGTCCACGTAAAAGAAAATATTAGACCAAAGTCATGCATTTTGCACATTTTGCCTTGCATGGATTACAAGGGTACCAGGAAAGTGGTCCTAGATTTAAACTCAATAACCAATAGAATAAATATATGCACTACATGGTCAGAAAGATTATATAGAAAATTTTGTATTTAGAAAATTTTTTAAAATTTCTATTTATTGTTGCATATTCATAATATTTGTAACTGATGTTTGTGTCCTTATCATTATCATTATTATTATTATTATTATTATTATTATTATTATTATTATTATCAAATACATTTGCAATTCTGTTATTTTCTTCTTTTTCTTCATAAAATACTGATTGTGGCCAGTACAGGCCTTACTACTTTTATTTGGCACTACTGTTAAGGTTATTTCGGACTAACCACTCTTGTATTTGCATACAGTATCTGCATAACATATTTCACGTTTAATTTCTCCAGGTATTGTACAACAGCCACTTCCCCTTGCCATTGGAAAGAATATTTAAAGGTCTCAGTGACTTATCCTTTTTACAAGATACATATTCCATATTGCAGATCGATATATCAAAGCCTGTAGAAAAAGTATTATATGAACTTTAATAAGCTATTCTTTCACACACTTTTAATATTTATTTGTGAGAAATGACATCACTTCTACAAGAATTTTTAGCCATTTCGTGACTCCCATTGTACCATTGTTGTCCCACCTGTACTGAAACTGTATATTACCAACAGTTATAAAGAGAATGTACAGTGCGTAGACCTTTCAAAGATAACATATCTCTCATTATAACATAACGTGCCAAAACCAACCATATTTTCTATGAACAAATATGTTAGCATCTTAAATTTTGGATTCTTTCATAAAGACGCATGTATTATAACACCATGTGGTCTTTATTATTTTATATAATGCCTTGGTCATTGTTGTGCACTGTTTGGTGAAGACAACATCCTACTGATTTAAACATACGGCGTCAACTGCACGTCTTATCCACTACGGGCTTTTTGTGCAAAATATAACATCATTTATGACCTTAGCAAGTTGTATTTAAGTAGCTATCAGCCAAGAAAATTAACTGCCGCATTCCTCTGGTGTTAAGTAAAACAAGACTACCAAACTGTGGGGTATTTTCACCAGTATTTGCACCTGAGAAAAGACTGCCTCATTTTTCATGAATATTCATAAACGTTCTTTCTATTCTATAAGTCGACTCAGCGTTGTCTTTCATACAGCTTTAACGATCCAGACAGACCTATTCTTCTTAGCAAAGTCACTCATCTATCGAAAACAGGTAACGTTACTTGATGTATAAAAACTTATTTCATTAGCTATTTGTTAGATATGTTCATAAAATAAACTAGGAAATGCTATCGCAAACAGTCACGGTTGAATAGAGAGCATACTAGATATTCTCCCGTGGTTTGTAATCTTGACAACTTCACCGATTTATATTACTTCTCTCGTAATATGGCTAAGGCAATATCATGTAAGTGGGATGAAAGTGGTTGTGGACTTAACTATGCATGGAGATTTCTGTGCAGAAGAGTCTTGATTTTACAAAAGCTTGGAACTTTCTTGTTATCAAGATTAAGAGACATTGAGGCCGCAGTATCGTAATGTATTACTTGGTACAAAATAATTAACCCTTTAATGTCATCATTTACGACGATATTATTGACTTATTTGTCTTTCATTTTATAATATATTCTTTTAAGTATTGTAAGTTTGATGTGATACTAAGTATAAAAACAATTTTAAAGAAATAAGAGCAGGATGTTATATCATGCAAAGATAACAGAAACGTTAAAGAAGAACAAAAATATAAAATATTTAAAGGAAGTTACTGGTCCAGGATGTATTGATGTCCAGATCATACGATCTCTGTAAAACACGCAAAAGAGACAAACCAACGGTACCTTTGGTTTATCGATTTGGTAGGTCTATATAGGTTTTATGTTCCAAAACACACACACACACACACACACACACACACACACACACACAAATACACACACTGTATCAGACGCTCTCTCTCCCTCTCTGTCTGTCTGTCTCTCTTAAAGTTTCCAAATCGATCAATGTCAGTTATTAGAAATTTAAGGTATTGCTCAAAAAAATTTTCTTAAAACCTAAATGATTATATTTTGATAGAGTTATGTCGGGTACATTTTCTTGACTGTAATGAATTATATATATATATATATATATATATATATATATATATATATATATATATATATATATATATATATATATACATTGAAAATCATGCATTTAAAGTGTAGGTATAAAACAATTTGATATAACATACTATTGGTTTATCAAACTGTGATCCGCCCATGGCGCAATAATACGCGTATATAAACATTCTCGCGAGCGTCTGCAGCTGATTCTAGATCAAAGACCAATTTCCACACATTAGTCATTAGTGACGTATGACAATAACGATGAAAAGTATTAATAATCCCGTTTTCTAAATGAATTAATGTGGTACACGTTTTCATCACAATTCTTTCCGCTATCTGTTCTCTCCTCCGCTCTTATGCATAACGGACAAACTGCGCAAAAAATGTGGAGTGAGAGAGAAAATGAATTTGTGCTGGATAAAAAATAAACCTTAAAACAGAAATTACACCAAGTAACCTACAAGAATATGATTCGATGAAAAGGTACGTGTGCCCATTCCTTGGGGTTTATCTATAGTTTTGATCAATAATACAATGTTATAAACCAGTAAATTCCTCGGTTGCGATGTATTTAATGTTGTTTATTAGGTTGTTTTCTTTTTAACTTAAACATGCCATAATGATCTAAAAAATCGATTATTATTTATATATGAAAATGTCCAAAGGTCTCTCTCTCTCTCTCTCTCTCTCTCTCTCTCTCTCTCTCTCTCTCTCTCTCTCTCTCTCTCTCTCTCTCTCTCTCTCTCTAACGTAGAGGATTTGAGTTTGTGTTTATTCCACGATGTCTCTGGACTTTTGAGAGAGAGAGAGAGAGAGAGAGAGAGAGAGAGAGAGAGAGAGAGAGAGAGAGAGAGAGAGAGAGAGAGAGAGAGAGAGAGAGAGAGAGAGAGAGATGGTCGGTTGTATTGTTTCTAAAGCAGAATAATGACTTAGATCAACTGTAAGTATATTAAAATCTTTTAGTTAACTCTTGTTGGTTCGTGAGTTGCCTTAGTTTATATTCCACATTAATTTCCATGCGCGTATGTGAATGGCGTTCATGTGAATGACGTAGCTATCCCAGTGAAAATAGTGCTCTACTGCACTTTGTCCTTAAAGTCATCTTTCGTGTTAAATCATAAGTGTGTTTTATATTGATATAATCTATATGGAGCAAAATAGAAACCAAGTAAAGAAAACAAACAATTTATCAATCTGCAGAAGTGATTGTAAATAGCCACTCAATGTATAGAACTACATTTTGTAGATGACCCGCTCGAGGATGTGAGGAGTTCATTTACTAGGTCAATACACAGCTGCTTTGTAGTAAATCTAAACTCCGTTCAAAGTGCAAATATATATATTTTTATGTGATATATTAACTTTGCATTGTCAGAATCGTGCAACATTCACCGATATTGAACACCTTCATACTGTATCCCATGTGCAAAGGAACTATTTTCTAACGTAAACAATTTTTTATGAATGAACTAAAGCAGATATTTCATGGACGGCAACATACCAGCAAATATTTCATAGACTGACACATAAAAAACTGCTTTGGCACATTCCGCGTTTAATTATTTGATACAATGTTTCAGATTTAACTATACATAGATGCTTTACATGTTCCTCACAATAAAACCAAAGTTATACAAATAAACTGTCTTCTTTAGCTGTTAATAAAAATGACCAAAAATATACTTACAATTTTACATCCTGAATTTCCTCAAAAAATATAATTTCGTAGGTCTATAAAACTGAATTAGATGAACCATGTCATGGGTTCTCAAGGTTAATTACACATTTTGAAATTCTACTGTAATTTGGAGAATATTTCAAGTGTAGTTACATCCTCATTACTGCACTCAAAATGAAATAAACATTAAATTCCTTAGCAGCATTTTTCGATAATTGCAATGGAAAGTCTTCATAATTTTCCCACATTGTGGTCTGAATCATTCAATGACAGAAAAGAAACACCCATGCCGATGTCAACACAATTTAAAACACATTAACTTGGCAGACGTTGCTGGAAACTGATGCAAGTCACTTCATGTAGATAAATCCAGACCATAATCAAAAGATTGCCTTGAATCGACAAATATACCAAAAGGTATTCATTCCAGATCAAATGTAAAAGTTATTACAATGCGTATTCATTAACAAAATTACTCCAAATTTCAATTTTAATTAGGCATAGAGCGAGCGCCATTTTCTTTCGAAACTTGCATCTAGCGAGCGACCAACTTCATATTTATCTGAGCGAAGTTATGCGCTCATTAATAATGTTGTGTAATGATACATCAGCGCCTTATGTATCAATGATATACCACTCGTGGTATAAAGTTTTTATTAAAAGAAAACTCAGCAAGCTTCGTTTCCTTTTAATGAAAAATTTAGACATCTCATGGTATATCAATGATACAGTTTGTGTGTGTGTGTGTGTGTGTGTGTGTGTGTGTGTGTGTAGTCATGATAGCATGAGTTTATGGTCATAAATTCATTTAACGAGTTTTGAGGATATTGAAAGTTTATGACATGATTTTTGATTTTGGAAATATTTAATTGAAAGATTTACCAGGCAGCTTACCTCGCGAACTTTCGAAGTTTTCACTCATGAACCTGATATCACATCCTTTGGTAGGAAGTAGTCATTGCGTGAATTATAATTGATCGTAACAAAATACTCAGAAATGAACAAAATATGCAAGGCCAGCAATTAAATACCTTTCGCCCTTACATGCGTCTGTTAAAAAGTGCTTGAACACATTAGATTCTTCTATGAAAGCCCGACTAGGAAATGGAT
>JAEAOA010000093.1:0-75000 GCA_016746295.1 Potamilus streckersoni | reverse complement strand
TGTTGCAAATGTATAGTAGCGTTGGGATTACTATCGTTCTTTATACCTTCAGCTTTGTCTGTAGATTAGTGCCTCTTCTGTTCCACAGATTTTCGGGGGTTGCGCTGGTCTTTGCAATCCTTGGATTAACCTCGTCATCAATGACTACGTTCTGGTACAGAGTGCTGCCAATATAGGTGAACCTACTCACTCCGCTGAGTTTGTTACCGTTGATTGTGATGTTTGGTTCAGCATACGGTTTCCTTAGGGCAGGACAATACATTACATTAGTTTTATTTGTGCTGACAATAAGGCCAAACCTTTTGCAAGCATCATATAACTTGTCAAAGCTGCATTTATGTCAGTTTCAGAGCCAGGTTTTGAGGGCGCAGTCATTATTAATTCTAAGTCTCTGACAATGTCAGACGTGTCCTTAATTTTTCTTGAAGCCTCTTGAGGTGGAACAGTTTAACATCAGTACGGTATATGATGATGATTCCCTCGTTAGATTAAGTCCTACGTAGACAACTGTGGTGTTGATTCACTCAAGGAACACGGGATGCTGCATTCAGAGACAACCGACCAGGAAAACATACCGAATCGTCAGTATCAGTCAGTCTTCACACAATAAGATAAGAGTAATCTAACAAGCCTATACAAAAACCTGTACCCACCAATAGCTAACGTCCAAGTTACTGAAGTGTATACAGCTCGTTGCGGAAATTAGATCACAGGACCATGATTACAGGAACGATCCTGAAATGTCTAGTAGAAGACTGTACCATACACTTGAGTTATATTTACCATAAGTACCAATCAATAGGTTATATCCAAACATTATAGCTATAGCTATCTTTAACAATGAAGAAAGATTCAAGGTCAGTAAATATCGGCATTTCATCCTTACATAAATCTGCTGAAAAATGCTTGAACAAATCACTGTCTACAACACGATGCAGCAGCTAGATCATTTCAACATTCCAACAGACTCAGCGTAATTTCTCTGCCAGAAGTAGCTGTAAAACACTGTTCGTATCCCTAGTGGATGAGCTCGCCGAATCCTTATGAACGAGGGAATCAGTATTACCTTACTATCTTTGTCTTCAGTAAGGCTTTCGATTGTTTGAAAGATTCCTCAGTAAGTTGGACCACTGTGGCATCAGGGATATTACCCAAAAATAGATCAGAGGTTTTCTGACAGACAAAGCGCAGAGAGTTAAATAATAGAATGAACAACATCAGACTCATAACCGGTTGTTTCTTGGGAATCTCAAGGAAGCATCTTGCGTCCCATCCTCATCAGGTGTTCATCAATTATCTTCCTGGGAGTGTCAGCTCCAAAACCAGATATTTTGCAGGTGACTGCATAGTCTACTGGAATATAAATGCCTCCAAAGCCAGCGAGATACTTCAAGAAGACCTGAGTCAACTGGCACACTGGGGAAGAACATGAGGTATGTCGTTCCAACCAGGAAAATGCAGTATCCTAAGAGTTTAGATGAAGAAATTACCAACCATGACTGACAATACTCTTAAGGGATACAACTTAGTGAATGAGTAGGCAACCCAATATGTCGGGGTTGAGTTGTCCTGAGACCTCCCTTGGGAAAGGCAAATATAAGAATTAATGGCGCAGCATATTTCAATCTGGTTTGACCCGGTCTTGAACACTGTTCAGCTGTGTGGAACCCACAAAAGAAAGACCTAATAAATAAGATATATATATGGTTTATATATGCTAGGTTCAGCATCAATAAATACAACACTAGTAATGTTAGTGTAGTGTAAAAGTATCTCCAGTGGGAATCACTCAAATCCAGGTCAACCAAGGCCCAGATGATCATGTAGTACAAGATTGCCTACAACCAGTGGACAAATACTTGACCGTGGCATATAGGTAAAATATGGCAAGCCAAAGCCAGAATCGACAAATTATTTCAAGTTTAGCTTTTTCCATGTTCATTAGGGACTTGGAACAAATTACCAGTAATAGCTGCAGACTTGATTTCTCAGAAGCAGTAGGTTACCAAAAGGACATTCTACTGAAATAGTCAGCTGAAAGTAAGACCTAGTGATCCTCAGGGCTTTACTGGTTGAGGTTCTTAGCAGCAGGAAGGGAGACCAGATCACGTAGCTGAATCGTCATTTGTCAAAACAATATAAGGGTTCATACGAAGGCTGAAAAATACTGTCAATAACTATAAACTGAAACCTCTAAAAAATATTATTTCCATAAAAACGGACAATAAATCGTTTAGGTGACCTCATTTTTATTATTCCATCGTTGACATATTTTTGCAAATTTTTATACGATTCGTTTACTTGACGGGTGATGCTGGACAAACAATATTGGTTGTTCACCCTTCCTGCTGCTACAAATTAACGAAAGCTTTTTGCCAGACCTATACGATATATGAATCTAGGGTCATGTAGAAATATTGTTATAAAACCTAACGGAACAGCTTGTGCTTTTGAAAATACGATGTTTACCATGATCATATCCATTTGCCCTGAAAACCAAGTATAATACATATTCTGTAAAAAATAATTATATATTACATTAAACACGACCAAAATATTGCAGTTGTCTCTGATCACTTTAAGCATTTGTGTTGTGTAACATAAATCTCGTCAGTATTTTTATACTCTAACTGGATTTGATTGTTTGTCCAGCATCACATCCTCATATACTACGAAATTATAAATAAAATTTTCTAGATCATCTAGAGACGGAGCTTCATCAATATCGGTGATAAAAATAATAATATCGTTGCCGCCTTCATTCAATAATTTTGAATTTTGATTAAAATCTTTAAGTACTTCATAACATCTTTGATTATCTACAGATATTGCCACGAAATATAATTTGTCCCATTTCATCCATCACATTATCAGATTAAGTAATAATTAAGTTTTACCAGAGCCATTTAGACCTATTATAATAATTTTGATAGCATTTGGTAATGCTGGATGGTGCTTTACTGGTTTTTGCTTTCGTGTCGTTGAGAAGTCAGTTATATCCATATAATAAATAACATGAATTTATATTGTTTTCGATGTGGAGTACCCTCATCCACCATTGAATTAACAACAATAACAACAAAAAATATACAAAGAAGTGCAATTACAGGAAAATGTGCAAAATGTGACACAAAGAAATATAAATTTAGTTCATCGACAAATACAGGTGGAGATATTGCTGATTCATTAGGGAAATTTCCAGGAGTTCCGCAGGCTAAATATCTCACGAGAACCACCTTCCTGGATATAATTATTATTGTATTGTAACTCTATTGTATATCTGACTTGATGATCAAGATCAACTAAGACCAGGTGAGCATCCAGTAAATAATATTGATCAAGCATGTCATGTTAATGATGTTTTGTATAAAGTAAAGATTTGCAGCAACGGCACTTCGCAGATGTGAAATTGATTCATGCGCTAAATGCTATACCCAATTAATCTCAGAGAAAAACTCGCTAGTTTTCTAATAAATCTGCTATCAAAAGTAAACTAATGTTATGGGCTTGCAATTAATTATACAAACTTTTAATGCAATCATTTGTTATAGCCTAAGATGATACTGGAGAGGCAAAACAGCGACTAATAAACTTGCTGCAGCAGCAAAAGTCTCACGTTCTGTTGCTGCAAATTGGTTAGCATGTCAGGCAATATGGCAACTTTATCTACCACCTCCTTAAAAATAATACGCAAATTTCGCTGTCAGCATCCCTAACAAATATTTTGTTTTTACCACAAGAGACTATTAAAACACGTGGAAGAATAGTACGCATATATAAAACAAATAAGCAGTGAATGTCGTTGACGTGAAGTAGATATAAACAAACAGAACCACTAACAACAAAAACAGCAATTGAAATTGCATCTGCGTTTGCACTAATTTATCAGCTGTGTGGTCTGCGATGGCCACAGCCTTTACAGGTTGATATTGTCAAAGAATTTATTAGTGCAGTATTATCGTTGATGAAAAAACAAAACGTTAACATCAGACGAGGGAATACTGAAATTCATCGTGATTAGGCAATCGTTAAACGATTTAATCGAACTCTTGCTGAGCGGTTTTTTGGATATCAATACGCAAAAGAAATATCTACTGACTTGAAGTCCAATGATAAATATCGTGAATGGATTGCAAGGTTAACAAGATTGATATCTGCTTTAAATAATGAAATTACTCGTGCAACGTCCATGAAACATTTTAATGTAATTAAAATAACATATGCCAATACTACGCTGTGAATCTTCCACTCAACCAGTATTAGGTAATGTAACTGTAAGATATTTAAATCAACCGGGTGAACTCGATGGTGGTAAAAAGAGAAACTGATCCTATCTGGAGCGTGTCTACACATACAGTTTCTAGCGTGGATAGATACACAGATAGACATGCAATCTACAGACTTATACGGCTCCTCATCGTGGATTTATACGTGAACAATTAAAAGTAATTCCTGGGAATACACAATTGCCACCACCTTCGCTATAAAAACTAGCACATCTACGTCGATTACATTCACGACAAGATAGCATCACATTTTGAAGTGTATGACCAAGATCACTATTAATTCTGTCTATGGTGAACTGTCTTGTGTTATTATTCGAATACTGCCATAACATTATTGTGTCACAGCTTACACAATCATTATTTTGTATTTGCTGTAGTGTTATAATAAATTCAATATCAATATCAAACACACTTGTTTGTTTGTCACATTGTTAATAACCCGCCGAGATTTCTTTATGACAACAGGGTCGTTTGTGACTTCCTCAGTTATCACGTAATAAAAAATATCTTAGGTAGTTGAGATATTCTTCTGACTCGAGATACTGCGATATAGACTAATTTTACCATTTGATCCGATCATCTACAATGCAGATATTTGTATCAGAAATAATGATTTCCTGTGACGAATAAATCCTTGTAGCGCATTATAAAGTCCACGGCGATCTATTCATACTCAGTGCACTCTCAACAAAATCAACAGCAACCAAAATAATTTCATTCAGTACAAAAAATATTTTTCCACCACCAGGAATTTCAACTTCAAAATTTTGTCATCGAGTATATGTTTGGCGATAACATAATGGTATGTAATGTAAATAATTTCTCCTGCAGTTCGTCACGAATTATCTTTGCACTTGCGACTATGCAATCAGCAGGTCTCCATAAGTTCAAAAAAGTCATTCATAGTAGATTCTGGAATTAGTTTACGAATTATCTCTCATTGTATTTTATCTGGCTGTAGTCTGATGAATCTTTTAAGTTCTTTAAGTGGTTCATCAACAGTTCTATGATCATCATTTATTTCTTGATCACAATATACATTATTTTTCAGCCATTCGTGTGGAGAATGTCCAATAAAGAGTGGTGGTTGACTATGGTCGCCACACAGCAGTATTCTTCCTTAATAACAGTTAAGAAATGTTTTTAATATTTCTAACGACACCGTTTCTACCTACGTAGGTATGTATTTCGCACCCATTTGCCCATGAGTCCATGTGTTTTCGCACCATGTATGTTAAGGAAACTATGATATGTACATGATTTTACTCGTTCTTTTATTTATCTCGCAAGTTTATGTGTAGGTGTCAAAACAATTATATCTGAATTGTTGTTGAGAAATAATTTAATCCCACTAGTTGTTTTACCTGAACCGCCACATCCATTAAGATAAACAGTCTTATGTTAAGCCACAGGATCGTATACAGATGGTGCAGATGACTGATATTTGATTATTATTTTTGTAATATATTTTCCTTATTTCAACGTCGACAGATTTAGAATAACTGAGTATATTTTCTTGTTTCATTCTCTATGATCCCCCTTCACCATTACCAAGAAGAGGTTTTAATAAATCTGTCTATATTGTGTGTATACTAAATGAATCGGTAGAAACTCTGACAGCATTACTGAAAAAAAAGTTATCATCGACAATTGATTTATCAAAACATAGGCTAGCATCGAAGATGTTAAATGAATAAACTGCGGTGAATCGCCATCAATATAACTCACAATTGTTACTCGTTTGGTCATGTCTAATAAATAAGCATTACATCAGCTTATACATGTATTTTTTCTGTTGCATCAGCGATTATAAAATCGAGTTCAGCGTCGTATATAATTAAGTTTGTACAGTGGCGTTTATAATTTCATAATCCTGCCTGTGTAAACTTACTGAATATATTTCTACTAAGATCTTTTGCAAGTTTTCCATAGTTCTCGTCCCTGCATTTTCGTATATTATTAGTAATTTTAATAATTGTTATCTACAGTAAGATCAGGAAATTTTTTCTGGCATTATCGCTATTAAATCTATCAGGTTCTGGTAACCAAACCTGCTTCTGTTGACTTTACGACAAAAGTGCTTCATTTACGCTCAACGATATCAATTTTTTATTATCAAACATATATCGCAATAGTACCATTGGAGCCTAACATTTTTCTGAAAAAAGTTTTCCAAGCCAGCATAAGTAAGCGGATGCAGATCTTATGTAAGCTCGAATGATTTTATAAGTGCGAATCCCTTTAAGTCAAAATTTGGTAAGGGTCCGTTTATCGCAAATCTGGTTATCGCATGTGATGGATGTCCAAACCTCTTAAAATACTTAGAACTTTATCCGTATCCAAGAAAACTCCAATGATGACATGTTGCCATATCAACTGAGATAACTTCACTATAACCGTATTTAGTATTCAATAATCCACCGTGCCCATATTCTATACAACTTTTCGGGACATCTTCCAGAAATTCTAATTGTGCCGGTTTCCACGAATTTTACTCCTGAGCGAAGTAAGAAGTATCTCATGGTATGGTGAAACAATTATTCATTAATTGTCTAACTTTAACATCGTCAGAAGTATATTTCAGCGCAATATTTCTCATTTCTTTGTGAAGAGATTCTGTACGGAAGATATCCCCACTGAGTCGTACAAACTGATCATTATAATCATATTCTGAACTTTGAAATAACCAAGGAGACACAGTGTCAATTTTAATGATATTTCGGATAAAATCAAATATATGACCATTATAAAATTTAACCGTTCTGTCTCGTGGAAATATTATTATAGCCTTAGTCATATTTCGATATATACAAAATCTATCCTGTTAACGTCTTCACTGTTATTGTAAATTCTTATACCTTTCCCAACTCAGCAACATCATAAGAATCTTTAACTGCTTCAGCCCATGTATTCATATTTTAACGTCGTAAATCTGTTAAGCCATTACAACATATTGCATTTGTGAAATGTTCTGTAATTCGTTCAGCTACACAGTTTGTTCTAGACTGACAGTCTCATCGATTTGAGATCCGCAACGTTAGGTTTATCATTCAGCGGATATATTGCATATACAACAGCAGTAATAGGGTACCCTCTTTCATGATACGGTTTGTCAATGCCAGTGCGTATTCCGGGTAGGGATTTGTTATTCAATAAAACGATATTATTTCCTGACTATTTTTTTGCGACTGGATCACGCGAAGCAGGAATAATCCAGGTATCGTCATCTGCCCTTACAATAACTTTTCAAAAGAAAATATTTGTGAACATCAAGGTGGTTAATAATCTCTCTTCCTCTTTTGTCATTCATCATATTTTAACATCATTTCTAACTCTCAAATATTGACAACACATGAACCGCACCATCATCACGAAATTCCTTCTTGGCTTCAAGGATAAGTTTGGTTATATCTTTATTCGTGAAAGCTAGATCTTAAATCGAAACACTAAATTTATATTCTGGTAGTCTGTCAAGATCAAATACAGTTAGACTGTGGAAGGCTCAATTGCGGATAATTCTTTTTCCATTAAAATTAAAGCAAATCTTTAAATTCAATTTAAATTACACATATATTAATTCAAGCAAAGAATCGATATTTTTGGTTTAAAATCGGATACACTTCTCCTTGCAACAGAGCATGTGTAAATTAATTCTGCGGCTATCATATTCTGTTCGTTAGACATTGAAGTCTAGAATCAAAACCATGTGTTCAGTGTGGTATTGGAGTAAGAGGAAAAACTCAGTCATGTATAAAATGCGGCAGTAAAAAAAATATTGAAACCTGAAATGACACTATGATAAAAAAATGATACCTTGAAATTCTTAGATAAATATCCTAAGAAAACAGCAAAAGAATATCTGGCTAGATTTTAAAATATTGATTAAGATAAAAAATTAAATGACTGGAGTACAACGAATTTGAGAGACGGTATATCATAAATAATTATGAATCGTAATGAGATGGTGTGATAATAAAATGCAGATTTGAAAAAACAGTCGATAGTTTTAATAAATTTGGTTATTTTAGATTCCATGCTGGGAAAACGATTATTTAACAAATAAGTTCATCTTTGAATGTTTTCATTGAGTCGTTAAAGATGGACTTGCAGTTGACTACGTTGATGGGAATCCCCAGAATAATCATTTATCTAAACTGCATGCATTTACAAAGAGGCAGAATTCAACACGTGAAAATACAGAAAGGTGTAAAGTATTTAGAAGGAGAGCTATTAAAACCATAGATGCAGAAACATGCCAAGAAATAAATTTTCCATCAATTAGTTCAGCTGCCACAATCGTTACAATTTGTCGCATCTAAAACATACAAATATGCATTTCCAATGATAAGAAGATAATATTTGAATACATCAAATATCTTTGTATTCTTAACTCAAAATGACAAAAAACAGAACAAGTAAATATTTATTGCTGCATATATTTCGACTCGGTCAATTTTACCAGAAGCTTTGTTAAACCACAACTACAATCACGGGTCCATATTCACTGTCGCTGCTCTCAGTGTCACTTTCACATTTGAGAGAATCAGATAATATAATCTTTTTCAGCTGCATCACACGATTGTCCACAATCACTTTTCTTTCGTACTCGTGATACAATTCAGTTAATATTATCTCGATTGAACGTGCATTAGATGCAAATAGCCAACCTTTGTGTCGTTTACCATTGACAAGGATTCTAACACAGACTGATACCTTGATTTCACAAATCTATAATTTGAAAATAATATGTATTATTCTCAAATTTTCATTGTTGTACTGATTCAAAATCAGATATAATTTTTGAGGATCAAGAATAAAAGATCTCTTTATTATGTCACGTTTTATATTTTAACAGCAGAAATAATATCATTGATGTTTACGTAGTTGATTATACCATAATAATATAATTGATATTTTCGTAGTTTCTTTTATAAATATAAATTAATATATATATATACATATCATAATAATAAAAATAATTCATATTCAAGTTTTTAATTTTGAACATTGAATTTCAACTTTGACCTTGACATTGACTTATGACATTGACATTTGATCTCGATTGTGACCTTTAACCTTGACCTTTACTTTTGAATTTTACCATTACATTTGTCGTTCAACCTTTATAGTTGATACTGACCGTGACTTTTATATTGACATTGGCTTTAAGCTTGACCTTGTCTTTTGACCTTGACCTTTTAACCTTTGACTTTGACTTTTGTATATATTTTAGTTCGATTGACTTGGTACTTTTATCATTATTATTATTACTGTTATTATTATTATTATTATTATTATTATTATTATTATTATTATTATTATTATTATTATTATTATTATTATTATCATTATCAGCATCATCTTTATCATTATTATTATCATCATTATTATCATTATTATTATTATTGTTGTTATTATTATTATTATTATTATTATTATTATTATTATTATTATTATTATTATTATTATTATTATTATTATTATTAATAATAATTATATTATTAAATATATCAAAAAAGATCAGTAGCATACTGTGGGTCCCCGTCTCTGGGGCCCTTTAATAACCTTTGTGCCTTTCATGGGGACCTTTTTGCGTGGTGTCTTTCTTATGACTTTTATTGGCACCTCCGTGTTCTGTTTCTGTTGACTAGCATTTTTTCTGAACGACTTTGGGGCCCTGCCAATGAAGTAGAGAGCTCAGGCAAGCTACTGATTATTTTAAAGGGCATCACGTCTGGCAAATCCCTAAACGAAAAGAAATTTTAGAGATTTAGAGTACTGTCTATGCTTTGAGGTATCATATAACCCCCACATCAATTTAAACAACAGGGTAAGTGCACAACGCACTCACCACGCTGTTATACGTTGTGAGGGTTTCATGAAACCTCGGGTTTGTGCCCAATCCTTAAAATATTTTGGGTAGCCCAAGACAATACCCACCAACTTATGACTGTCATGGGAATCGATCCACAGACCTTCAATTTCGAGAATCCAACATTCATCCACTGAAATATGACATTCGGTTACATATATATGTTCGAGTATTATTATATAAGTTATGACTAACACGGGAGCATTACGTTTCTGATTTTTAAAAAATCTAGAAATTTATGATTTTATTAAAATATGTCACCATTTGCATGTAGAAATAAATTAAAACTCCAATTGTATGATTAAAATGAAATAATTTAAAATTACAGACACATATACAGTCGGAAGATCAATATCTAACACGTCAGCCAAACCTACACAAAATCGATAAAGTACATCTTTTTCTCTGCATGATTTCTGCATATATATTTTCATTCTAAGATTTTAAAATTACTATCAGAACATAGCTTGAAGCAACAACGTCCACTATATCGGTAGGGGTCTATCAATAAGATGTTTTTAACAAGCCTTTAATGATTCGGTTATTTCTGGTGTCAACGTGGCTGGTAACAGACAGTAGGACACTCTTTGCTGATGAGATTAATTATAATGGGTTTGTCCAAGGAACGATGCAGTATATAAGGGAGATAATCATTTAATTTACTTTGTGAATAGATTTTTTGGCGGTAGTTATCTCGCTATATTTTATGAGCAACTGCTTTACATTGTAATGAAAATTAAATTCAGGCTATTTTTTCTCTTAATAATAATATTTACTCATACGTTCTATGAGCGTATATACAAATTAATATGCAATATGTCTCCTCTTATATAACTGTTTCCAGGCTGATTGGTGAGTTTAAAATTTCTAAATTTATTCTTTACAATTATGGATTATGTACACGTAAGTAAACTTGATTATTTAGCTAAGATACAATTAGCAACTCGGGTGGAGCTTAAATACAGGATGAATATATATATATATATATATCTATATATGTATATATATATCTATATATATATATATATATATATATATATATATATATATATATATATATATATATATCCTGCTGGGCTTGGTTAGACGTTGAAACATCTTCTCGATGACTACTATCAACTGCGTCGCATATAAGTTTGACTGTGATTGTTGATGTTATTTACAATAGCAATTGAGATATGGCAACCTTCGCCTTACGGATTATAATTATGTTTAAGATCGGTTGGTGGCAGGGTTAATTTTCTCCATGAATCACATATTCTTTTAAAGTGTTCATCATTAAGATCATTTATTGAAATTATTTAGCTCTTTAGAGTTAAATCACGGAATTATAAATGTTGGTAGTTGTTCTCTGGTAATTCTGAAATGTTTAAGAAATACTGTTGTAAGCAAACGATTGAGTGTAACACGCTGAATTGGATCTTCTACGGTAACTATATAATTTACTTCATATTTATCTGTTACTGGATTTACTAGTCTTTTTTCTCTATTATAAATAGTATCATTCATAACCTCTAGGTCTGAAGCAGCTTGATTAAAATGTTGTATTGTTTCAATTATTTGATTTTTTACATCATCGTTGCATGTTCCGATTTAATTGTATTTGCATATCAATTTATTTCATCAATATCAAGTATTAATATCTTACCTTTTAACCATCAATCACAATTGCGAAATATGATTCTTGTCTATCTGTATAATATATAATTATATTATTACCAAAATATCGTCGCAATGGATAAACATCTTTTACTGTTCGATATTATGGATGGTTTATAAAAAAAAAATTATATGTATTAAGTGGGATCGCTGTGGTTTTGGAGGGACTTTATAAACTATTTCAACTTCAGGCCATCCTAATACTGATCTGATCGAACTTTGCTAAACATCTACAACATAATCATGAGCATTTATTTCAATTGCTGCTGATAATGTTGGTTCGTAAGCAGTAAGTGCTAGTTTTGATTCTTTTGCTGTAATGGATTTAATCCTGCTTTGGAATTCATCATTGATTTGTTTTATTTGATAACTGTCTCTTGGAATGCTAACTACTTGCCAATCAGGAGTTCCATCAGGCTTATTCTTATTTGCAAATACCAATGAAATATTTGACTGTAATCCACCGAATGTTTTTGGTCTAATATTATTCCAGCTATAATAAACCCGTATATGTGCTAATGCTATTTCGTTTTCTGGAATTGCGGTTGGAAAGTTAATGCTAATAATAATCCGATTCCAGCAATAATAGCAGAAACTAAGTAAACAACTATATCAATGTTACGCATACGTATCCGATATGTTTTACTTTTATCTCTTACTGTATAATCAATTGTCAATGATATTGTTTAGTTTGGTCAGACATTCACATACTTATATCTGTGGCGTTGAACGTCGATAAGAGACTCTGTCACTAAGGCTTGATTCATTATACTTAATGACTTTAAGTAATTAATTGTGGTGTTTCAGCGACAAATTCCAGACACCACCAATAAGATGCTGTGGTTATTTTTGTATCTTCTGCATCTTTATTCAATACTATAGATACAACTCCAGAGAAAGCGTCGGTTGAATGAGGCCATTAAAATGTGGTAAATATGCTAAATTTTGCACTACTAAATACGGACAGTCTGTGTACACCGGTGACCTTAGCGGTATATTGGATAATGTTATTTTGCGGTGTCCACATTGCTGATGTTACTGTATACACTATATTGTTAGCTCGTCCGTGAGGAATTATAATCAGATTAAGTTGTTTGAACGATATTAGAAATTCCACTGACAATATCATTGAGTCTTGCGTTAATATCAGTGAGTTAAATGTCAACAGTTGGTGGACTTCCGAAAAATTCATTAATAATTATGTTTATGTTTCTGTGCAAATTTAAAAACGTTTGTAAGTTATTATAAAAATCAGTATTTGCATGTCTTTTTGCATCACTGATTGTTGTTAAGGAAGTTGTGACTGGAATTTCCTTAATCATCAGCGTATTTTTGTTGCAGCATCAAAATCATGTTGAAGAATTCACGCATTATGCCACCGTTGGTTAATACGTACTTAGATTCTTGATCATCGACGTATTTTTTGTTACCGCGTTCGTATCTGCGGTTGGGATTCAAAGACCTGTAGTTTCCTTTCGACTCATAAAAATGCCACCCGTGAATGAATCACCAGACGTCTTGATATAATCGCTAATTGACTTACCGGAATCTTGTATTTTATCCGGATCAGTAAAAGTAACTATGATATCAACAACTGCCGTGGGAATTCGTATGGATACATCTGGCAGTTGTACATTACTCGTCTTTAATCGCCCTTGTTTATTCTGATAAACAGCGACTTCATTTTGATCCACACTTCTAATATTTAATAACTAATCAATCTCATTTCTGAGTTGATTAAGAGTTGCATAGTTAGATAAATCACCTTGCTGCTGAGCTTTGCTACGAGCAGATCTTCCGTAAATATCTACCATTATATTTATTAATGTCTGTTTAAATGTAACAACATATTATATTTATGCACGACTGTATCAGGCAGTTTTTGTTGATTTTGATATAGCATCAAGTCAACGAGAAATTCATACCACATATTTGTGGATCAGTTATTTTTGTTTGTAATGTTGAATAGCAGATTGAAGTGCTTTGCATGCTGCTAGCATATTCTTAAACATATTTGGTAGAACTAGATAAATAATTCCACATGGATAAATCGCATACAGAAGCAAGTGAGTGCCTGAGAAAAGGTTTTTATCCAGATTAATAATAACAGTTTCAATATTGTTTGGTTGCTGAAGTTTTTTATTTTTAGTTTTTTAGCAGCATCAAGCAAATCAAACTAGACATAGGCAGAATCAACAAACTGTCCAGAGAAATCTTAGACCCTTTTCGTCTCATGATTATGGGGTCCCTGGCAATTTTAGAACCCTTCCTTTTTATCGGCTTTTATTCCATGTCCAGATGCTTTCTTTAATGCAATTCGAGCAGCGATTCTAACAGCATATAATGCAGCTGATTTTGCAATGGATCGGGCTGCAGCGGCTATTAATGCTGGTATAGCTGCGAAAAGTGGAAAAATTCTGCTATATTTAACAAAATATTTGATAGCGTCCGCAGAAAGATTAACCTTTACACATTTATTAGATTTTACTTCATTGAAGGTTCTGAATTGACGTTCTGATAACGAATAATTTATTTGCCCCGCTCATCTGCTCTTTTTTAGCGATATTTTAATTTCAGTTTTTGTTTGAGGCTGATTGTAGTCTTTCTATCTTACAAGTACTCAGGGTAACACTAACGTGAGTATATGACATTGTAATATTCATAAATGATCTAATTACATGTTTGGAAAATATTTAAATATTTTCGACTGGATCATTAACGACTCTCATTCGTTCACCAACACATTCAAGTAATATCGATTTATCGCTGAGTATATCAGCAATTGCTCTGTAATTGGCAATATTTCCTATTGTCACACAAACTCAAAAATGTATATCTGCTATAGACTGTCTGTATAAATCTAAATGTTCTAGTCAAAAGTAATAAATTCGATATTAGGTTATAAAATCTAACTGTGATATTTGAAAACCAGTATCAATGTTTTAATCACACCGCATAAGCGACATAAGATGATTATCGGAATCATCAACTGAAGTCAGATTTTAAAAGCTGTCTTCGATTATAATAACTTCTCGCAGCAATCTCACCTAATTTTAGATATTCAGTTTTTCTAAAAAGATTAATGGAGTCTTCAGTAACATTTCAACCAGATTAACTCTGGCTCTTGCATCTGGTTCCTGTATTCGATCCTTTATATCACATACTTCATCAAGAATTTGGTCAATACCTTCAGGTATTTCTTGCATTATTTGAGCAGCAGCTATTTCGGTTGGATGTTAAGTAATATTTTGTTTTTGATTTCTTAAATCTTTCTGCTATTTTTTCAGTTTCTTTAGCAGTTTTCTCTAACGTTGGAAGAATGCCTTTAGTGGTCTCCTTAATAGGTTTAAATAATTGTTTTGTATCTTGTTCAAATTTTACTTGAGATTCCTGACGTGATTGTAGTTGTTGCTTGACAGAATCACGTAGAGGTGAATTTTTTTTAATTGCGTGATAATAGAGTAAAATAGATTAACAGTTTAAATGATTGCAACTCCAATTGGCTTTTAATAGCTATTAGACGTTTTGCTACATGGTTTGTAAACGTGCACATAATATGAAAGGGGTTCTATCTTGCATGTAAAAGTTTTAATTCTTCGGTTAGTTTCTTGTGTCAAATTAGTTTCTGTCTATCTACATAAACATGAAAATGTAGAGTAGTAAAGCATTTACTATTTTTGTTGAAATAAGATCTCTTTGTGATAGTTGATAGTTTTGCTGAGGTCACCATTGTTATCATTTGTATTCTTTGTATTAATGTATGAGCTCAACTCCATAAATAATGTACAGTCAGTAAATATTAAGATATTGTTTTTCAGATCTTGTGCG
This sequence comes from Potamilus streckersoni, assembly GCA_016746295.1. NCBI lineage: Eukaryota > Metazoa > Mollusca > Bivalvia > Unionida > Unionidae > Potamilus > Potamilus streckersoni. The sequence goes on along the minus strand of JAEAOA010000093.1, from coordinate 59,355 downwards.
TGCTTTTAAATCCAAGAAATATGGATCTGATATTCAAAGGTCTGCAATGTCTTTGTATATTGCTCCCACATTGCATCAAGTGGTGTAAAGAACGTGATAAGAAAAATAAGGTGCATTCGACCGATTCGAGACCAACAAGTAACGTACAAGTGACCAGCCAAGAACCCGTTACTGAAGATACGCAGAAACACGATAATGGAAAAGCTGCAGAGCAACCATCCTAACATTTTTACTTATGTGTTGTTATTGTTTTCTGTGTTAAACTGACATTCCACCTATGGCCGTTTCAAAAGATATTAACAAAAGATATCAGATGCAAATACCTGTGGTTTGTTGAAGATATGCCAGTTAATAAGAGAACGACTAATCAGAATTTCTAATGCAACCAACGCAGCAAATAAAATTAAAATATCGAACTGAATATGTGTCATATTTATATTCCATTTTTGCCTACCGCAACTTAACGAATAAACTAAAATGAAAATAAATGGGTTAGCATAAGAAATAAAACTAATGTATATATGCTCATTGCTACAACTTAAAGAGCGAAAACCATTAAATTTAATAAAATTGAAGAAATCATCCATTTTGCTAGGAAAGAAAGTGAAAATGTAAATGGAATTTGGAGTATTGTGAATTACATCCCAAATACTGGTAAAAGTTATATCATAAGTCCAAAAGTCTCGACTGATCTGAATAAAAAACACGTGTATTGCGAATGATTTATATTCTTGAATGTGGCGTTTTAAAAATGGAATGTACCGATATACTAGCATTTTTGGTGTATCACAATAATATATTCCAGGATTTCTTTGAGTGGATTTTGTTTTCCCTTTATGTACCTAATGTCAATTTTGTATTTACACAACGTCACATCCCACAATAAGAGTCTCAAATTTGCAATGACATTAAAGGCTTTTTAATTACTGAATGCACTAGTCAAACAGCTGATTTAATGACACTTTCAAGCATCACAAAGCCAATATTAAATTCGAACATTAATTCTTCATTTAGAAAAAAGATTTATAGTGCTTCTTTAATTTAGTAGAAAAAATCGCATTAGATCTTTGCCATTTTCAACTTTTTACATCAAAACCCTGTCGTCCTCTTCATAACAATACGTTTAAAATGATTGACTGAAATCGTGAGCTACGCGTACTGGTACACCTTTGTGTATGGCTTTTAATGTATGAAAAGCCATCAGATATTTTTCAGACCAATTAACATCTTTTTTCTTTATCAACACGTTAACCAGACTTCAACAATTATGGAAACACTGACATCAAACATTTCGAATAATATCCTGTCATAGCTATCAATAGCATCATCTATTCATTACACCAACAGCTGCATCAATAGACGTTTGTGTTAATTGGCTGAAATCGGAAGCTGACAGAACTTGTAATCTTTAAGAATGGCTTTTAATTTCTCAATGACCTCCTGCTATTTCCATTTTTGATAATGCATTTATAGATTCTTGGCAATATACATAAAGTTAATTAGTCACATTGTTCATATTACAGTTGTTAGTACATATGTAATGAAAATATTGTCTGTTTCCGGCAAAACAAAACCTTGTGAACTCCAATTATATGTCATTCTCTTCCAGTGACGCATAAGGACGCATATGCTGAATTCATTGTTTTAAACATGCCTGTTGGAGAACATTAATAGCACCAAAATATAATTTCATAAGTGTGGCATCGACGATTTCAAGATTTGGTTTCTTCCTTTTGAACTACACTGAAAGTACTTCTGTTTTAATTCAAATTTGCTTTCGATTGTAGCTGTGAAAGTTTATTGTTCAAACTGTTTTATATTTCGGAATGCCAAAGTTTTCTTAAACTAAAGACACTTCAGTTCTATTGCATTCCATCGCTGAAATAATCATTGTGTGATACAGGTAGAGCTAGATTGATTCAGAAATTGATAGGACCATATCCATCAATTCTTTATATGGAAATTGATCTTATGTTTAATTCTCCATGAGTTTAGCTGAGGTGAAATTGGATCAAAAGATGCAGTTGTGGCACAATGGGAAATACTGTGTTAAATATGCTCATATACTTAATATTAGCTAGGCGATGTTGGGACACAAATCAAAAAGGGCACACAAAATAGTGCTAAAAGTTGCTGGCCTCAAAATTAATGAAACAAAAACAAAACCTAGAGTTAACCTAAATCGATATAAAAGAACAAATCCATAGGCTTAACATTTTGAACACGACATAGTGACAAAGGTATTTATAGGGACAGAAGACGTAATACTTTATGGAGAAAAAAGAGTTTATGACAACAAACACGAATGGGAATATAATTTTTTAATGTAATCCAGTATATTACGCACACACTCACACACGCACACATAATATATATATATATATATATATATATATATATATATATATATATATATATATATATATATATATATATATATATATATATATATATATATATATATATTGGAAAAACTAAACTTTAATATTCTTCTCCCACTTGGTATTACAATACAACACATTCCATATACAAACAAGCACATGTTTTTTGATATAGCTCCAAATACATACATACATACATGCATGCATGCATGCATACATACATACATGCATGCATGCATGCATGCATGCATGCATGCATGCATGCATACATACATACATACATACATACATACATACATACATACATACATACATACATACATACATACATACATACATACATACATACATACATACATACATACATACATACATACATACATACATACATACACGTACGCACGTACGTACGTACGTACATACATACATACATACATACATACATACATACATACATACATACATACATACATACATACATACATACATACATACATACATACATACATACATACATACATACATACATACATACATACATACACGTACGCACGTACGTACGTACGTACATACATACATACATACATACATACATACATACATACATACATACATACATACATACATACATACATACATACATACATACATACATACATACATACATACATACATACATACATACATACATACATACATACATACATACATACATACATACATACATAAAAGGGGCCCCGAGTGGCCGAGTGGTCTAAAGGGCTATCCGTTACGGATCACTGCCATCTCACCTCTGTCTGCGTGCGTTCGAGTCTAGGATTCGGCGAATGCGGATATGTGAGAAAGCTTGCCAGTAGCTTCTCGTGAGTCGGTGGTTCTTTCCGGTGATTTCCCGGTTTCTTCCTCCACCAATAATACTGGCCGCCATGAATAGCCTATCGTGTGCTGAAAAATGGCGTTAAGCCCAACAACAACAACAACTACATACATACATACATACATACATACATACATACATACATACATACATACATACATACATACATACATACATACATACATACATACATACATACATTCATACATACATACATACATACATACATACATACATACATACATACATACATACATACATACATACATACATACATACATACATACATACATACATACATTCATACATACATACATACATACATACATACATACATACATACATACATACATACATACATACATACATACATACATACATACATACATACATACATTCATACATACATACATACATGTATACATAGATATATACATACTTATATACATATGCTGAAGTACACTTCACTAAAAGTATCTAATTTGTTTCACACAAAATATTTAAAAGAAATTAGCGACATTTAGCTACAAATGACATGAAATGTTAATTTATAGATAGGTTAAAATTCTTAATTCTTAATTAATTCTTAATTCTTAATTAAAAGGAACTTTAGCAACTTCTATTTTTAGGAATATTAATAATATGTATATCATATTACATGGAAATTGCATCACTGATGTTATAATATCTTTTCCATAGTTCTGTTTTAATGAGAAAGACCTGTGCATTTTATCGTATTTTATGATATTTGTATATCACTGACCTGTTTATCTGCAGCTTTAATGAAAGAGAGAAAAGTAATAAAGTAAATAGTAAATGTAAACTAATAAAATATACGCCATAATCCTTCAGTTTCAAATTTAAATGTTCACAATATTTTTATCCATATAGACTCCATTTCGGTCAAATCCCAAAACTGACAATTTAATCATTTTGTGCAATTTTCTTTTTACATCTTCTTACCCAACAAATAAGAGCAAGTTCATGGACACCTCCCATAGTCACATAACATATTATTTTCATCCTTGTTCATTCTAGTTGTTAGCCTGTATGAAATTTCTGTCGTTTAGTAAAATATGTGTCACTGGTTGACAAACTTGCATGGGTAAGGACCTGGCATTCCATGGTATTATATTTATAATTCCCTATATTTAATCCCATTTATCGATTTGATCTGGTCTGCCGAACATTGACTTTAAACAGGTTATAACTGGTATGACTTAGCCCAATCACTATTGTATTTAATAGGATATAGATAACACTGAAATTCCCTTTTGTTCTTGAAAAAATGGATACCATAATTAAAACCTGAAGAAGTTGTTGGAAAAGTGGTATCGACTGATAATGGAATGGAGCATTGCCTTTGTATAGAAGTATGATCACTATTGTCAACTAATTGAACAACCCAGATTATAATTGTCCTGAAACCTCTCAAATCATTGTTTATTTGCTAAAGTACATTTATATAATAAAATGAAAATAAAACATATATATTAGTACATATTGCTTTACATCTAATGCACATGAGATTATTATAGAAAATCATGTATATCCTCCTCATTCGGGGATGCTAATTTCTTTAGCATGCATCTCTTTCCAAAACGATCATTATGTTACATATTATCTTCCATGTTTGGAGGAAAGTATTTTTTGCACAACAAGAAATGTACGATGAACAATAACAGACTTTAAACAATACGATTCATATACATGTCGAGACTAATCCAGAAGTATCAACTTATAGGCCAGCAAATATTTATCATCTGTATAAATTTTGCAGGTAAGGTTCTAGTTTTATTAGCTTTAGCATAGCATTAGATTTTAAATTTGTAATTGACTTTAAATTGGCTCCATGGACATCTTACCGTGATAGGCTCCATCCGCTTTGCGTTTTCACATTAATGCTGTTTCTAGTAGTGATACAGTTCGTATAAACTGTCCAATTTTTCTTTGCACAGCTACCTTCTCTTCTTGAGACCATGGTAGTCTTGTTATTTATTTTCCTTTTTGCTTTCACACTTGGCTTCAGGTTTTTGCCAAAAAGTATCCCTTTTAATTTCACATTTTACATTCCCCAAACAATACCATTTTAAACAGGAATTGTTCAACTATTTACCATGTACGGCATGTTCCATTAAACATTCAATGATTCAGGGAAGGCACGTTTAAAGTGCTAACCATTTCAAGTATGTTTAGATGGAACAGCCCTAAGCAATATAAAGAAACCACTATTGACAATAGAAAACAAAAAGGAGGATCTTGAGTTCACACTGACAAATATATTATTGCAACATACTAATAAACTGCTTTAACAGCAACATCTACCAATGAGTATCATCTACATTCTACAAGCTTGGTAAAATATTTAACTTCAGCATTACATCAGTATCAGTATTGTACATGAACTGGAGCCAGTAAAAGAACGTATACACGTATACTTAACATCTACAGGAACACATCAAATCAAATAGGAATAATGTGTCATTAATAAATATGATTTAGATGTACTAGAACAATTAGATTTGACATAAAATAAACTCAGTTTAATACAGTAGGATGATGTTTTCGCCAATTCTTTAAACAGTCTTGAAAGTGCAGATATTAGCATAACAGTAATTTCTTTATTTCCAAGTGAAAACGTTTGATTTGTAACAATATATATATATATATATATATATATATATATATATATATATATATATATATATATATATATATATATATATATATATATATATATATATCCGTCTGTGTTCCAAGGCTCTGAAATTTTGATATATATATATATATATATATATATATATATATATATATATATATATATATATATATATATATATATATATATATATATATATATATATATATATATGTATACAACAAAAGGTCCAAGCAGTCTAGTGTGTTACATTTCGATAACATTTTATAATAATGTAATTTCAACTAAGTGAATATCAATAGAACATGCGGTCATTTTGCAATACCGACCATCTTGGGATCTTGAAATTGGTAGTTTATAGTAAATATCAAGAACTGAATTCACGTATCGGTTTTGAGTTATTTTTTAAAGCGTTGTACATCAGCAGTTTATTTTTTTCAAGCGCTACACCCCAGGGGCATCAACGTTAATAAAGTACATACCTAAATTCTGCTATTATTTAAATTTAACTCGCATTGTTTGTTAGCTTTTTTCAGTTTTATTTCATTGTTTTGTAATATTATATTGTATGTTGAACTTGACATTGTCCAAAAATGAGTTCAGCTTCTGGTTGACCTGAATTGACATTGTTAAAATTTTATTTTGTAAACAAATAATACATATCTAAAATATTATCTACGTGTATGGGCTTACTATCATGATTATTTTTAATAGAGATATTAAATATGTTTATGTGGGTATGGGTATGTTTTGAAAAACCATTAGTGTAATTCACATAGACCATGTTCTGCCTTCTAATGAAAACTAACTTTTATTTTTATAACATCAGGATCATTCTTCAAGGTTATTGCCCAATAGGCATTGTGTCTCTTTTCGAAAATACTAAACGTCACATGTGGTTAAGTAGAGAATTATATAATCTTAAAAGATTTATCACTTTCAAGTTGAATTATAAGTTTTGCTCAGTATTTTATTTTGGGCTGCAATGTCTTATTTTTAATTATTGAATTCATGTGACTATTGATCCTAGAAATACAAAATGATCTGATAAACATCTTGAATAGAATCATTCACTGGAATTTATAGTGAATTCAAACCTATTATATTACTGTGATTCAACAAAAGACTATATACCAAATATATAAAACACATTAGACAGAATATGTTTCACTGTACATGACACTCTGTCTATGATAATATCTTTGATAAATATCAGCTTAAAGATATAACTAAACAAACCAACACTGCAGAATAATCATACAGACTTTGGATACCACAATGACAACCATCATCCTTTTATCTATGTTTAATAATGATGATAAATACTGGATTGTAATTGGAACAAACCATGAATGGTCAATATGCAAAATGAGGTCATGAAAATTAAAAGGATCATGCTTAAAAATTTAACTGGAATTAAAGCAAGCTGAATGACATTATATACTTGATTTTGTTCCTTACATCTTTTCATTATTTGAAGGACCATTTATTATGTGCAATATTGATATATCTTCCAAAGAGTAAGGATGATAAATTGATAAATATTTGGTTGTATCAACAACCCGTTCACACTTTTACTGGGCAACACAAGTTAGAAACATTATAAGAAGCTGATACTAGGGTATCAGTCAGTGAAACCATGTAGGGCATCTTTCCTGATATATACTGGTAGATGGTCAATGCACTACCTGAGCAACTACTGATCGACACCATAATCCATCGGCAATCAACAAGAAGGACACGTTTGCAAACATATATCTCATACCAGCCCGTATCGAAAAGACGGTTCTGAATTGATTTTAATCGTGTTAATCATACAAAATTTACTCTGCTGCCTTTCCCCCTACAGGAGTATAAACAGAAAAAATCAAGCAATTTTGATTTTCAAAATGTGTTGACCATTTCACGAGATTGGCGAGTTATTGAAGCAGAGATGTGACTAATATGTTTGAAGTAAGTGTCAATTTGATATTAACAAAATGACCAATAAACTCCAAAAGCAAACTAAACTACTTGTTTCTGTCTGAAAATTGTACTCGACGTAACGGATCGCTGTCACCTTAAATCTGCATGGGTTAGAGTGTCAGGTTTGACCAATGTCGGTATGTGAGAAAGCTTGCTAGTAGCTTCTCGTGGGTTGGTGGTTCTCTCTGGGATTTTCTCAAGTTCATTCTCCACCAATGGTACTGGACGCCATGTATAGCCCATCTTGTGCTGAAAAATGGCATTAAACTCTAAAGCAGCAATAACTGTCTGTATATACTTCACGAGGATAAAGGCGTCATATTAACTACAGAATGACCAAAGCAATTAAACAATGGAACATGCATGCAGCAGAAATTGTTTTTGAAATGTATGTGTTTGTGTTTTGAAATATAAATATAGATATAAAACCGTTTCATTCACATCACTCTGATGCCTGCAGTGAGACAGTTTATAGCAGTATCTAGCACTGGGGCTTTATGCTACATACATATAGCATCTTGTCCCACCCAGTTACACAGCACTGGCCTTAGCAGCCCAATTTGGATCACTTATGCCATTTGAAAATAACCCTTCAAACAAGTTTTGTATTGTATGATATTGAACGTAAAACCTTTTGTCACATACTGAACTTAAAATCGGTTCAACCAGCTTAAGGCTAGCTTTCCAATCTCATTATTCTAACACCAGGCCAACTCAGTGCTAGCACTAACCTCTTAATTCTATGTACAAAGCGAGGCAGCTGCTAGTACTATTTTTATAGCTTTTGGTATGACATGGCCAGGGTTCGAACTCACAATCTCTCGCATCCAAGGCAGAAACTAAAACCACTAGGCCACTGGCAATTTGTTCAGGAAGTAAGACAATGACCATCCCTAATTCCACTATACATATCAGGGGCAACATTTTACCTAGTAGGACACGATACCAGTGTTATGTTGCACATATAGCAACATTAATAATATAGTATTCCACCATTAAATTATCAATTTTCGATTTATAAAACAGTGATGCAGCAAGTGCCTCTAAAATTCAATTGTTCTCTGACTCGTTAACGGGGTCTTCAACATGACAACTGCTTAATTCATGAACATCATTTAAGATTTAAATAAAGCTAGTCATAATAATACAATAAATCCGCACAAGTAATAAAACTATGCACTATTCATTTAATTACAGAAAATATGGATAAGGAATCTCAATCGTTTTGTTGATGCTTTGACTAGGTATGCTCATTTTGCACATAGAGGATGTACTCTCATTACATTTCCAAACTAAAGAGTCATTTGTCAGTTAGTTCCAATTTCTCAAGGTCATTTCGTATGTATATTCTCAAAAGGCTGTAATGTAAATCATTCCTAACACTATGCCGTATATGTTTTGATATTGCAGCTATATTAATGTGATTTATTCATGAAAAATCATGGTCTGAAAAACATCAGATACTACAGTAAAACCTTTCATGAGAAAACACTGTTATCTGAGACCACTTGTCTTGAGAGATCACATTCTCAATGCACAAATGTATTGATTATATGGGATTGTAACCTGTTATGGTAGACCACCTGCCTTGGAGAACCATAATTATTTGGCAAAAGTGGTGGTCTTTCAAGAGAGGTTCTTCTGTATAACAGCATCATCCTACTTCTTTTTGATTATGCACCGTTTTGACCCACGTCATAAACTCAGTTCCCAAGAGAATGAATCTCCGAATGACAAACTATTACTTGTTATAAATTCCATTTCGCTAATTATCCTGTTTTGAATCTGAAATTCCGATCAAAGTCCTTAGTAACTATTTTGTTTTGGCAAACCAATCTCTGCCTAAACAAGTCAGCTATTAAGCATGTGATGGCATAGTCGTAGACATTGGAAAACGTACAAGAGTACTGTAATGAATTCTCAATTTCCAGGCGCTGCTGTTGTAACCGATATATTAGGTGGTTAATTGTTATTATAATATGCGCATATTTCCAAGAAACAAAAACTTTAATGATACATTAAATAGGTGTATCGACATCCTTTACATCTATTTTAGCGGTCCCGGGTGGCCTGAGTGGTCTAAAGTGCTCACCATTCCGGATCAATGCCGTCTCTCCTCCATTCGAGTAGTTTAGAATTTCAGGCTCGGATAATGTGGATACATGAGAAAGCTTGCCAGTAGCTTCTCTTGGGTTGGTGGTTCTTCACTGGGTTTTTCAATTGTTCTTCCTCTACCAGTTATACCGTCCGCTTTGTATAGCCTATCTTGTGCTGAAAATGGCGTTAAATCCTACAAGAACGACAAAATTTGTTATATATCAAGGTACTATGATCTTGGATAATGATAAAAGCAATTTTAATTTAAAAACAAATTTGCAATATTCTGCAACAGAATCTTGATACTTAACTTAGTCAGACCTATATAATTTAGTTCTTTTGAAGACAATGGTAATAAATTGAAATTAAAATCTTCTCATGCAACTTTGTCTTTGTCTGTAGTTATCTACACTTTTCTAGATGTGAGTTACGATGGATGCATATGCACTTTGGTCATTAATTGTTAAAAACGGGTCATAGGCTAAGTTCAATAAGCTTTATTTTGAACTAACATGTAAGACATTTTGTAATAATTCCATAATTTTCAAAACGAATCTGATTAATTTGACTTTCAATTCAAAATCTCTCATCAAATCAAAATCATGATAAATATACGAAATGTTAAAGAGAGTTTGTTGATGCATTTTCTTGTCAATCTGAGTTTTCTATATATTGTTGTTACTATAAAATATTGTTTTATACTGGAGGATCTATTACAATGGTGCCACATGGAGTAGTAGAATTGTGTGATTGTGCAAAGTGGTACAATATATTTTTAGATGACGTCACCAAGATTTGTATGTGAGAATCATATATTTATTGTAGACAGTGGCATCTTCTGATGTCTAGTTTAGGCCTATTGCTAAACATTTGTTAGTAAGTAGCAGGGAAATAGCACTTGTTTACGTCCATAGATCTCTATTAATGCAATTAAAAATCAGTGAAACAAATATTACAACATACTTATTTGACCAAGAAAGCTGTTGTCAACACTATATGTTGCTGTAAAATAATTGGTGTTGTTGTTGCAGTCTCGCAAATTACTAAGCTATTTGCTGCTAAAAGTCTTAAATATGCATGGAATAGTCCTAATACAATAATGTTCTTTAGGGTTTGGTGTCATGTGAAGAGGTATAAATATCAAGATGAATAGTTTTCCAAACTTGAGAATGATTTTCAGCAAAAAATATATGTGTTGATGTGTAAAGTGCTCTCACATATTATAAGTTGACATAGCCATCCCATTGCATCCCATTCAATAACAACACGAAGTTCCCAAAATCGAGCCTAGACTATAGTATAAATATACCTCCTCATTTATTCGTACCCACCGTTTCCAATTTAAAAAAAAACACAATCACAAATGAGATCAAATATGCTCAGAAATTAATCAGTTCATGTATTGATTTATAATTACAAACATGTTTGTGCCTGGAAGGGGGAGGGGGCGGCCTAACAGTTATCATCTGATGTTTCACTTCAAATGGAGTTTTCAGGTTAAAAGACCACATTGCTTGTCAATCATTTCTGGTTCCGGAATAAGTCCATTTTCAGCGAAGTAGTATATGCAAGAATACATATGTGCACACATAGAAGGAAAGCACTAAGTTGTATGTGTCCTAAATTTATAAATCTCTAATCAAGCAAAAGGAGTGAATGCCAGCTACAAATGTTCCTTTTGGTGGATTTAACAAGCAGTTTAATTTCTTTATTCATGTAAGAAAAGATATAAAAGTTTTTTATCAAAGAGTCTGTCATGTATATAGACTTATCTTCTGTTGGGACATATACTACATTGTCAAGAACACTGTACTAGCTTGAAAGGGACCAACCATTTACTTTTAGAGGGTATCGGGTATTAGAACCATTTTTCAAAAGTTCTTAGCCACTATTATTAAAAGAAATACTGATCACATACCTTTTACCAGAAAATGACAACCATTTAGCATTTAAAATGTTAGGGACAAATTGTTAAAGAAGCATTTATTTCATAAATGATTATGTAAGCCTTTCCTTTGATAAGAAAATGAACCGTTGACAAGAATGAACAGGTAATATTTTGGTTTGAATCTCTAATCATTCTTTGAACAAGTATGTTAATATAATTAAACTCTCAATGGTTATACATTCCACGGCTTCAAATATCACTATATCCATTTGATTTATGCAAAGCTGGTAACCATTTCTTTCGAGCCGATTTTTTTTTTCTGTGTTACAAACTTTATATTATTTAAAATAATATAATGTCAATAATAGATTGAATGAGCACTATGCAGATAAATAAGATTAATTTCAGACCTGGAGTGTCGGTTGACTGTACGCAGCTGACTAATAGTCCTTATGGAATTTTCTTCTTGGCTATCAAATCAGCTTATACGATTTCAGTTAACGCATTATGGTATGTATTTATTGGCATTTCCTGTAATATTTGTTTATATACAAAGATGTAAGATTATTTTATTTACTGCATAGATATCTTGTCATGAGCAGGAATAGTGAACAGGAACAAGTGGCAAGCTTTATGCTCCAAGAAGAGATATCATAGTTGGAAATCTCAAATGTAATAATCAGTTTTGCATATCACCTACCACTCGGATTTCCGTACTTTGATCTATAATATATACTCAAAACAGGAAACGAAACAGAAACCCTCAAGAGTTTGTTCAGTGTGAGATTGATCTATACACGTCATCTAGTAACTTGAAACAAAAGTCAAAGAAACACACACACACACACATACATACACACACACACACACACATATATATATATATATATATATATATATATATATATATATATATATATATATATATATATATATATATATATATATATATATATATATATATATATATATATATATATATATATATATATATATATATGAGCGAGTGTGTATGCCACGCATGAGCTAATCTAACCCCGACTCAATGCCCTCATTTTTTGGTGATGCGTGCTTAGTCGTGACGGTATGTATGGGCTGATGAGTGCAGGCAAGGCGATGGTTGCTATTTACTAGAGGACCTGGGTTACAAACTCCGCAGAGTACGAATTTAATTTCTCCAACCTGTATAATAGTTCTGATTGTATTAAACTATATATATATATATATATATATATATATATATATATATATATATATATATATATATATATATATATATATATATATATATATAAACATATATATATAAACATATATATATATGCATATGCTTATGTTTATATATATATATATATATGCATATGTCTATGTTTATATATATATATATGCATATGTCTATGTTTATATATATATATATATGCATATGTCTATGTTTATATATATATATATATATATATATATATATATATATATATATATATATATATATATATATATATATGCATATGTCTATGTTCATATATATATGCATATGTCTATGTTTATATATATATATATATATGCATATGTCTATGTTTTTATATATATATATATATATGCATATGTCTATGTTTATATATATATATATATATATATATATATATATATATATATATATATATATATATATATGCAGAATCAGTACTTAATATATAATTAAATTCGTGGTATTTGACAAATATTTTGTTAAATTGCGAATCAGATATGTTTTTCTGAATTAATAGTTAAAACTGTTTCATTCTTTTGAATGCCCTAAACGTTTTTTCAGTACCAGGAAAGGTAGGGTAATTATGGTAGTTTAGCTTTAGTCGCAGATGAAATAGTACCTCAAATGTCAGTTGTGTACGTCATAATGGTACTTTTTGATGTGAGAGTGCTGTCCCTATTTAAGGAAAGCATAGCCGTGATAGGTTCTTCTGAATCTGAATCAATCTCAGCAGCTTTAGTCGTCGTAGTTATGGTATTAGTATTTGTAATTTGTATAGTCACACGGAAAAATCAAACTTCAAGCTTAAACTTGATTGGTTGATAAAATGTATGTGGTTGAGATTTGGATTTTTCACGTGGCATTAACAATATTTCAATCATATCGCTACGATGTCTGCAGTATGGCAGTTTATAGTGATATCTAGCAATGAGATATTATGTCGAAGACATGTAGCATAATGCCCCATCCACTCACATAATACTGACAGCAGACCCACCAGTCCTAACACTAACATCGTAATGGTGAGGACCAAGCAAGGCAGCTGTTAGTACAATTTTAGAAGTCTTTGATATGACTCGGCCGAGGATCAAACTCACGATCTATTCTTCAGAGGCGGACACTCTAACCACATAGCCACGTATATGTATGATACAAGATCGACGTGGAATGTTATGAACACAATCAGTGCGACTTCCGCGAAATACGAATGTTGTTATCTTCCTTATTCCTGTTCTTATTCCGCAGTCGTATTACACAATATAATCTAATGCATATGATGGCATTGTGTAGCAGTAGAACTGCTTATTAAGACAATAATGTTCATTGCCGCAGCATACTGAAAACGTTCGCTGAATTGGTCGTTTTTATGCACAATGACAGAAGTTTGCCTGTTGACTTTACGTGTCCATGAGAAAATACTAATTAAATCAGCAATCCGGTTCAGCAGTTTACAGGATTTTGTAAGTAATAGTTTTAGTTATATGAGTTTGAAATCCTACATGAGTTTGATACAGTAGATTGTTAAAACACATTCCGTTTCTTATAGGTAAGGATAAACGTGCAAAAATATTTTTATGAGTTTTTATATGAATTTTTATATGAAATATAATTTGAATTTTGTCATGTTTAGGTAGACATTTGTAACTCTATGCCCTCAAATGACCGAAAGCAAGAAGGAACCCTTAATTTTCCTTTATTTTTATTTTACGCTGCACTTAAAAAAGATTTTCATTATCTTTATCTCATAAACTGATTTTATTAAAACAGTTTTATAGACGTGCAAAACTTACTGCCAATTAGATGACTATTTTTAGCAGGTGAGTCTCTTTCTATGAATCAAACATTGGGTAGTTTGACTTTTATTATACTACGATAAACTTAAAACAAACCTGCAAGCTGTTATGTGAAACTGATTTTGCTTCTTCATGGTAGTGGATGTCTGCATTGTAGGTATATCTATATATATATATATATATATATATATATATATATATATATATATATATATATATATATATATATATATATATATATATATAATGAAACTTCTGATCAAAGCATGAAAGTATGAAAATTATGCAGTAGGAAATAAACAAATATGCGATGACAATACCTATATTTACAATGCTGCATTTATATATTTGTTTGTAGTTGATTTACACGGCTATTTAAAAACAGAATTGATTCTATCTCTATACCAAGGAAATTGAACTTACCTGAATATGCTGGCCTGAGTGACTATTGAACTGTGAACACTTTTAATACACATCTCTTTTTTTCCATTGGATCTATTATGGGTCAGTAGCATCTGTTTTAATTATAAAAATATGTATTATTTCACATCCATGGAGGGTATATATTTTGGAAGCGTAGTTGTGCTCACAACATCAAGGAGAGGAAGAGAAATTAAATACCATTTTGACTCCATTTAAATCATTAAGGATAAAGTATAATCGAGAGAGCATTATTGTCATTATTGTTTCCTATAGATTTAGAAAATCATTACAACTAAATATCAAAAGCAACACAACTAAATATCATTTTCCTTGTATTCAATTTCTGATCGTAGCTGTTGTACTTAAGATGATAAATCTAAGTCATTGGTCAATAAGACTGACATTTAGTTATGAATGCACGACTCATTTCAGAGGATGAACCTTCGATTCAAAGAATTATTATTAACTCCATGTGTAGCATTGCTATTCACGCCCGTTAACAAGGCAAACATTTTATAATGCGTTAACACAGTGAAATTTTTATGAATTTATTTTGTCTAATTTGTGTATTTTGAACTATTTGTGACTATTATTATGCACAATTGAAGGGGAACATGTCCTGCACTGATTTTTGCATTGGATATGATTGCATTTGGGTTCTGTAGAAATCTCACAGAAAAAGGTAGAATGGGAAAGACTTTATTCGCTATACAAAATACTTTATTTGCTTTGAAGTTTCCTGTAACGACGTAGATTGCTAATATATTGTTTTATGTCTTCATTGTTAGTGATGTATGTGGTCTTGCGATAATTGCAGTTTACGTCTCATTATCACCTTTTTTCGGTCAACACTCAACTAAAGTCAACTTTATTCACAATTTTGAAGCCTGATTATAATTTTTATGTGACCTAAAATCGCTGCTTAGAAAAATGTTTAGTAACATATTTGACAAATAGCTTTTTGGAACCTGAAAATGCGCAGTTTCTTCGTAAAGTGTAAGAGGTATAGGATGATTGTGGATATCATATAATATCCAATACATTCAGTCATGCAAGTTCGCTGACATATGATTGTTTCATCTGAAAACTGAAAATTCAAGAATACAATAGTCGACGCACATTGTGCTACTTGTTCAGATTCCCTTGTTTCCATTTTAAATATTTTCACCGTTTTTGAGAATATATGTTTATAGTTATCCTGCCGCAGAGAGAGAGAGAGAGAGAGAGAGAGAGAGAGAGAGAGAGAGAAGACGAAGAAAATTGATTTAGCCTAAATATTGAAATAAAGGTTGGAATTAGATACAAAAGGAGTTTCAGAGTTTGTTGGCCAATCCGAAGTAACTCCTCAATTTCTAATGAATCAACGCGATCAATCAAAGAGATATCACACTCTACTGAGATTGAGAATTCAAGAGATTGCACACCGGAAAAGCCCTATGGTGGTCAGATGCGATAGCATAGTACTACATGACCGATCGCTGGTCTTTTATCCTATTGATATTGATATACAGGGATACGGTTAAATGTCTTTTATTTCAGGGACAGATTAATTTAACAAATGCAGATGATATGTGCCTTAATTCTCAATGATAAATAGGCATTTCCTTTTGTGTTAGTTACCTTGTTATTAAATTTGTTTACTGCGGGTATAACAACGAATAGGATATTGTTGGTGAATTTGCCAACAACACTTGTAATAAAGATCAGGTTAAGTTGCACATAAAACATAAAAGTCAAATTTGACATTGAACCGTTAGAGTTTAGTATACAATTAGGTTCTCAAAATTATTTGAGAAATAGCCAGGTCGTAATCAGCCTCAAAAACATTTTAGGATGTCGTTAAATATTCTACCGGAAAAATTCGCGCTTGTAAAACTCCAACGTATAACGTATTCACAGTATTGAAAGAGTTCCTGCACGTATCAAATATTGGAATCAAAATGACAGATCAACTGTGCATTCTCTGGAACTAACAACACTGCTATTATTGGTAAATGATCGGAGAGATTTAGATGATGGTCATCTTCAATAATGATACTACGGAATAAATATGTTGTTTTTTTTGAGGAGGGTATTAAGATGTAATCAGTTAAGAAGGATTGTTTACCGGCGGATAAGTAATATGTATATCCTGGAAAACCAGAAAGAGAAGTAACACATGTTGACATTAGATGTCAATTTGTAAGGAAGAAATCTAGTATATAACCTTTATCCATTGTACAATTCGGAATCATTTTTCAGTATCTCCGTATTAAAGTCACCACAAATAATCACAACAAGTTTTTGAGTATATTCATCATAAAGGTATTTCACAGTTTCCACTATTTCTTAATAGTCATGTAGTGCCGGGGGTTTGCGGAACCGGTAATCGCATAAAACATACATTACGAATATCATATGTTGGTAGCCTGGTATCCCTTAAGCCGGTATTTCAATATTCTTGTTGATCTGTCAAAATCCTTTTACGGTCGTCTAGATTACGGCTTTCAATTACACTTGTATTCGGATATGTATCTGGTGTACTTGATGTATTCAAAGATGGACAAGAAAATGTGGTCGTACTTGCATTAGACAATGACAGCTGTATAACGTTTGTAAGTTGGAACTAAATTTCACGAATTTGTGCACTTTTCAATTTGTTTCTCGTTTACAGCTTGTAGATTTTCACTTACCAATTCCTATATTTTTATTGCGTCTGCCATAGCAAGTAAGTCAGATTTCAAATACAATTCCGACTTACATGTTAATGCTCGATACTAGTCTTTTAAATTTCTCATCCTTACCTTGTATTGTCTCATCCAAACGATATATGTCCTTTCTAGTTGCCTTCATTACTTCCATAATAATTTAGCAATTGACGTGTAGTTCATCTTTTAGAAATGGTCTCAGATCAATACATCTTTAATCTCTCTCTCATACACACACACACACAACATGAATATTGAATCCACAATCGTCAATTGATGTAAAACCTGTTGATGGATCCATGTCACTCGACTGACCAGTTCCTTAACCAGTATTTTGCAGTTTCTTTAAGCAACTCAAATTGATGTTCTACTCGATTTGCATTCTCCATACCTATACTTACAGTACAGTATCATATTTCCGTCCATTCCATTTACGTCTTGCAGTTCACATTCTAGCGATCCCTAACAATACTTGCCTGAGTGTAAAATTCCCTTTCCGAAGATGTCATCTCTCTCTCTTTATATATATATATATATATATATATATATATATATATATATATATATATATATATATATATATATATATATATATATATATATATATATATATAGTGCCCAAAGCAGAGAAATATCATGGGTCAAACAAAGAAAACAAAGAAAATAGTGAAAGTCAACAAGCTTTGTAAATTGTAACAAAACAATTTATTTCCCCAGACAACAACGTCAAATTTGGTAAATTTTTCCAAATTTAAATCAATTTAAATGGATGTGAACATCATTAAAAAAAGATTTGTCCTTTTATGAATAGCCTGAAAGAAGGTTCATATTTGAATAATAACAGTTTAATTTAATTTCTTTCTTCTTGCTGAAAATGTGAAAGAGTCTGGTGTAGATCTTTCAAAATTTCTAAATTTTGAAGACTTGTTGTTCCACGTTCAATGGTCTCCAATTGAATTTCTTCACATAAATCCTCAGTTTGTGGGACAGGCCTCACTAAAGTAATTATAATAATTAACTTGGCTATCTCTTTCAGTATACTCGTACTCCATCAATTTATTTTGACCTGAGTAATAACTATATTTTAACTCATTCATTTTATTCTTTACCTTGTTAGGGTCGTAAAACCTAATTTGAAGAAAATGTTAAAGAATTAGCAAGAGAGAATGAAATATATCACAGAACTCAAATATTCTCTCTAGGAAAATTTTGCGAAACCAAAGTTTCACTTTTGACTTGAAATGCGGAGTGCCTAATTCAAGCATAATATGTTGGAATAGTCCAGACATGAATTGTGAACTTTGACCTGATAGGACATATATAGGAATCCCAAACTTAGTATCAAAGCTTTTACTATAGAATTCCTCAAAGGAATTACCTCTGGGATTTTGGTTGACGCACGCATAATGGTCAACAAATATTGATTGCCTGAGTTAGTTTTAGGTAAGCGACCAACACAATCCACCATAATTCTGCTAAATGGTTCATGAAATGCAGTAATTGTACGTAGATGAACCTTAAATATCTTCTGATTGGGCTTTCCTACCTTTTGACAAGTATGACAAGATCTACAAAAGTTGCAAACATCACGTTTTATTTTTGGCCAGTAGAAGTGGGTTATGGTCTTGTTTTAAGTTTTATTTATCCCTAAATGACCAGCCAGGGAAATTTCATGGGTCAAACTAAGTATGTAAGATTTTGGAACTACAATCTGATAGTTCACAGACCATTCGTCATTATCAGGTACCTCGGAAGGTCTCCATTGTCTCCTACGAATGCCATTTTTAATGAAGTAAGAGACAGCTACTTCAGTTGCTTCAGTTTCATTAACGGCCAACTAAAACAATCAGAAGATCACAGGATCTTTTTCATGTTCGACGACAAGTGGTGATTGTCGTTTATACCCCAGATTAGATAAAAGGGAATAAGTATTTAAAAGATGGCCACTATGATTAGTACCACCCGATTGATCCAAATTGTTAGTGAAAGTGACCTAATCAAAATCCTGACCAATACACGTGTCAGCTCAATGAATATCATCCTTATGAAAATCATTATCAAGAGCTTTCTTTGACATAGCTCTTGTAACTGCACAAGCATGGTATATCTCATGATTCTTTTTCAATTGGATTACGTTTCTGATCCAAAGAAGGCTTGTCAGTTACAAGTGGATTAACCACAACCTAGTCTCAACTAGGTCGTTGTCTAGCAATAAATGGATGCCCTCATCGGGTAGGTTTCACACTATGCTGTCACTAGTACCGAAACGAAGTCTGATGACAAATTTATAAACTGGAGAGAAACATTAACAAAGCCGAACTCTACTCCCTGAATGAGAACACTCTCATTAGAACAGGGCTTCTCAGAAAAGGCAAAACACCTGAAACTAAAAGACTCTGTATCCCTTAATTTTAATAGGGATAGGATTGGCCGAAGCACATAAGAGTGATATAAAACCCATCACATGAATGGTTCATAATTTGCCATAATACAATCAGACTGGGGTTTATTAGACCCAACAAATGTATTGCTTTCAATACATGACCGTCACCTTGACCTCTTAGAAATAAGAGCATTTGGGATAGGTCTATCTTGATTCGGATCCCTATATTTCGATTTGAAACAATCAAAATGACGTGTCCTTTTTGCAATAGGTACACGTATAAAAGGAAAATGATTTTGAATCAAGTCTCTCAGAGGCTTTAGTGTAAGAATTTGTGCCAGATTGATTTTTACTGAGAGTCATATTAGGCTGAAATACATTCCTAACAGTATATTCTTGAGTGAATGTTGTACTTACAACAAGAACTTTATGAGTTCAGGAATACTCATCTGCAGCAAGAGCAGCATTTTCCAAGGTTTCAATGTTATACTCCACGGGATGATTCTTAACATCATTAGGAACACAGTTTTTGAATTCTTCAAACAACACAAGTTGTTCGACACTTTCATAATCATGTTCCTATTTCTTGGCTAATCACCATCTCTTGAATAATGTTCTTTTTCTCTAGCAAACTCGACATAAGCATGCACAGCTTCATTTTTATAGTGTCTGAAGTTTTGCCGATACACCTCAGGGACTAACACATAACCCCTTAATATGCAATCCTTAACCAAATCATAATTCGAACTCTGTTGTACTGACAGAGAATGGTAAATATCACTAACTTTACCAACTAATACACACTGAAGTAACTGAATACAGTACTCCATTGGCCATTTTAAATTTTCTGCAGCTTGTTCAAAACGAGGTAAATATTTGTCTATTTCTTTTTCTCTAAAAGGGAAACTGCCATAATATGTTTTCGGAAAATTTAAAACTTGATTCTTCAGGTGAAGTGGAATTGTGCTTGCCACTTGCCAGCTCTAATTCTTTCATTCTAAGTTGAAAATTCCTTTCATCCTTCTCTTTTTGCATCTATCCCTTTCTCGCTCTTCTTTTTCAAATTGTAATTGTTTATCTTTATCCCTCTCCTGTCTTTCTTTCTCTTTCTCCCTCTCCTGTCTCTCTCTCTCCTCTTTTTCAAATTGTAATTGTTTATCTTTCTTCCTTTCCTGTCTTATACTCTTTTTCAAATAGTAACTAGAATTGCTTATCTTCCAACTGCATTTGTTTCTCTTTTTCCTGAAGCTCAAGCTTCTTTAACTCTACTACCATTTTCATTTCCATTTCCATTACTTTAATGTCAGTGTCTGTCATAGACTTACTTAATGATGTCAAAACACTTTTATCAAAAACACTTTTCCCAGCCAAATATTGGATCAAAATATTTTATTTTCTCGTTTCGTTAAGGAAGATTTTGCTTCAGTAAGATTGTACTTTCTGGCAAGTTCACGCAACTCATCTTTCTTAAGACTATCCAAACGCTGTTCAGTTAGCTTAGAAAGAAACGTTTCCACTTTTGATATATATACTCACATGCCAATCGAATCATTATATACTGACTGACATACATTTCCCGGACAGATGTTTCTTATTTACATGTTTTCTTTATTACATATTTCTGTTCACGCTGTACTTCTGAAACATGTAAATTCCATTAAAAAATTAATAAGAAACCGAATAGACAAGTCATTGAAGACTTCGAAATTAGTTGTGGAACTTTACATATATAAAGCAAAATAAAGAGAATATGCTAACAATTCTTAATAAGCATAACATGTTTATTTAAATAGACAACACATTCTGTATAAGCGTGTTTGTCTGAAGGGCAAATATGTATCTATCTTGCGCATTAGTTGACTACAATATTTGGTACTTTCAGAACCTGTTGAAAAGTAATCCACACCAAAGATGAAGAAGCTACTGGCGATTGTGATATTGCATCATATTCAAGTTTCCTTTGGTACGCTTCAATAATATAAATCTTCCAAAGCAAAACAAATTCGTCATTCAAACGTAAAACGATAAGGAAATATAATGAAATAAGGTTACACATTTCATTATGGTGAACTTGTTTAATATGAATCTGACAAAATATGTAATTGTATTTATTTTGCTTTACATAAGTTACAAAATTAGTTTGGTGACTATCACACAGGCGTATTTCATAAAAAAATATTGTATATGAACACCTGATACAAAACAACACAAATAACTTATCTGGATATAGATCGATAGATGGAAATCAATATATATGTAGTATAATATTATTTGATATTGCTTTTTATACAAGATTTAATTGAAACCATACTCTTCACAATTTTAAAGAATATTTGTAGTGTTGTACAATCTGTGGTTAATACCGATATTATCTTAGTTTATTTGTTCCCCATCAAAGGTCAGAACTGCAGTATTCAATACGAAACTCTCCCTCACTTGGAGCGCCGGTCTCGGATCTATACGAATGTCTCTACTGAAAAGTTGGTAACTGATGCAAACATGGACTACCGGTGGTATAATGTTGAAAAGAGGAACATTCCAAATGACTATGCCAGTTTCTCTTTTGGAATGTGTAGCACATATCACCCTGTCTGGATGAATGGTCAGTGTAATATCATAGCCGTGGTTCTGATATAAATATGCAAAGAAAACCTCTGCTATATATAAGATAAAGACAAAATTAAAAAAAACTTATTTATTGGTCTCCATCCTAGAACAAATATATGTTGTATTATGAAAAATTAAAAATGAGATTCACTTTATCTCTTGTATGCATTAATCTTTGAGATTCACAGCAATCTCCTGTGACAAAGGAGAATGAGCAATGTTCATAATGTTACTTCTATTCGACTAAATCTTGCGTTCAACACAAATATATGTACACAAATGGATGAACATGCATCACTGTAAACTTGAGTTCATTTAATAAACTGTGACTCGACAGTTTATACAATATACGAACTGTAATCTGCAGTATCACTGATTCCCTTTCATACGGATCCACTGATCCACGTTCATATACATCACCAATCCCTTGTGTAAATTCATTTACGTACATACATATCTTTATACATCTGGACGTAGACGGCATGCTACAATGCAGATAGCTACATCTAATCCAACCACGGATTGCTATAGTCAGCGCTCATTGGACACCGAATCTCCCATAAGACCTCGCCAGTTCTAATGAGACTCCGTCAGCACAATAATGTTCAATAATGTCCAATATTGTCCACTAAGCTCCCTATGTGTCCACTAACCAATAGGTTGCAACAATGGGGACCAACTGGCTACAACACCCCCCCATAATCACAATAGGCTCCCATATTCACAATAGGCTATCGTAGTCTACAATAAGCTTCCATAATCTCCAAAAGGCTCCTGTAGTCTAAAATAATATCCAACAGGCTAAAACAAAACAAACCTATTTGTTACTAAAATGACAATAACAAAGCATACAGTTTAAAAACAAAACTATCACTCGACCTAACACAGAACAGATAAAGGGTTTCACAAATCAAGTAAAACAAAACTTTGACACTTACCTCTATGGCCTGAGAAGATGTTGAAAATTTCGCCCACCACTGACAAAATCCAAATGACTTGTGTCTCAGTTCACAAAGTATGAAGCTTAAATCAATAGGAGTTAATAATAGTTATGGTCAAATATTCATGTAATACATGCTTTACCGTGGCATTCCGCCTTCATTTAATTTCAAAATCACTTTACCTTGTGGCCAGTGACTTTCGTACTATTTCCTGTGAAAACTCTTCGTCGAAGAGATACATAACATCTATATAGCATCCCTTATACCAGTTAATCTCCATTTACCAAAAGAGTAGCTTTAAAAAGCAAAAAAATCTTCAGTATTATTTCTACGACCGCTGTGTATGGCTTTTCTTTGTCGTTTAAATAAAGTTAATTACTTAGTGTCATTGACAATTTTAAGGAATTCAATTTTCGATGTGAACAGTCAGTCTTATATAAGAATATAATGCAAAAAATGATAGAATCAAGGGAACAAATAGACGTCGATGCATATAAGAGATTATTTGAAAAAAATAGACAATAATAATAAGTGAACGAGTAAACGAATGAACCAACAATTAGTGAATATGAGAAAATAGACGCAAATAGGAAACTTAGAAGCTTAAAGAACGGAGAAAAGAATGGCGAAAACAAGTATGTACATACATGACAATTACATGAGTGCAAGATGATCAGAGCCTTTTGAAAATGGACATTTTATCAAACAAAAAAGGGAAGTAACTGCAAGGTTTATTTAAGAAAATAAACGGATATTTCTTTTGTGTTGGTCGGTAATAAATCTTTATGATATTGACCAAGAAAATGATTATCTTCTTACCCTATGACCCGTAGGCTATCACAATATAAACCTGTGATCAGTACTATTGTTATGTTTATCTAATATCTTGTGAGATGACATGTGTTCAGCACAATTTTCGTGAGTCAAGCATGTCATTTAAATAGTGTCATAATATCATCTTCGAACAATGTTTTAGGTTTTACGAACATCTTCTCCCTAGTAATTAAACGTTTAAGTTTATATTTATATCGAAACTGCTATATTCAGTTGAATGTATGATTTCTAAGTTAAAATGCATGCCTTATAATAATTAAATGTGAAAATAGTGGACATTTGAAGGCTATGGTGAAACTTAAAACGACAATAAAAATGTAGAAAAACCGATATATTATTTGACATAAAATATTTTCGTATTTTGTATTTGCATTGTTCATTAAAAATGGTTCGTTTCTATTAGATTCAAGCGAGTATTGCACGTACTGTTTGAACCGTGCAAAATACCATTAAGTAACAGAGCAAAGGATTACATGTGCAAAACGCGTATGAAATTACAGTTGATAATGCTAGATGGTGATTCATTATAAGATGTGCTTAATTTATTGTTTTACCTGTAGGCACTGTACCAGATGAAACTGATGGCGTTGTGGAGAGAATCGCATGTACTAGATCAGACCGTGAATACTGTGCCTCCCCACAATTGCTAGAAGTACGCAACTGTGGCACACACATGATTTACAAATTAAATCAGACCATTGGTCTTAGCGCCTACTGCTTCGGTGAGTTTTGCATTTAGGCAATAATACGATGGTAAGAATTATCAAAGAAGAATAAACATATTTCATGATAGTTTTAAATTAGCAAAGAAGAAAATTATTTTTTTTTTCGCCAAAACTATTGAAACGCTATCAAATGTTTGTATCCTACTGGTCCATGTATTGTTGTTGTTATTTATAGTAATGGTGGTGATGGTATTATAATTCTGCTGAATTTTTTAAAATTGTAGTCAATTGATACAATCACACTTATTTTAACATTACAAGGAATAATTGTTCGATCATGCATATTCCTAATAATTTTTTTCCATATTAAAACTTCAATAAATATTGATAACATTAATAAAGGATTACAAGGTCATGTAATTATGTTGATAAAAACTCAGGTATATTAAGTCTTCATCCCAAGCTTGCATCCCGTTACAAGAACAAACTCATAATTTTGTGTCAGCGTTCATTCTTTGTTTAATGACAGAAACCTGGGTCAATGTCCTAAAATGATTCATAGAGCAAAGTCTTCTTCCAAAACCAATCACTAAAAATATGGGATGCATAAACTCCATTCCTGTCCCAATATTATGTGTTTATGTATATGTTTGATCATATTTATAATGCCAGTTAATGCATGCAACCACTAACATATTCCTATAATAAATCTTGGAAAACATGATTACTAACTAGCAAACAATTAATTTGGTGAGATTAAAATATATTCTTATTACCACAATTATTAGATAATGAAATGTGGCAGTATAGCTGGTTATAAAAACAACAATAATTTATAAAAGTCATTTGTACTTGGAGCAAATAATACTTTAGTCACAAGACTGTAAACAGATTAAAACTAAAGACAGGCAACAATATACTCAGCAGAATATAGATCATGCAGACAAACGTACACAACTAATCACACACAAATATATATATATATATATATATATATATATATATATATATATATATATGACTCTCATTATATCAATAATAATTAATACTACTACTACTAATACAACTACTATTATGATTGTTAATAATAATAATAATAATAATAATAATAATAATAATAATAATAATAATAATAATAATAATAATAATAATAATAATAATAATAATAATAATAATAATAATAATAATAATGTAGATTAAGTATAGCCCTTACCAAATAAAAGCGCTATGCTATTTACAATATTAGATAACACAAGAAACACATACATAGCGACAAGACCATAAACGCAAACAACACGAAACCACAAAATAAACAGATGATGTAACCAATTGAGGAGATGAACATTATTGGGTCTTTAATTTTTTTTTTCTTATTGCCAAGATGAAGAATTTTTAAGTGTACACTTGAATGAAATCACAATACTCTTGAGACTTAGATTATTAGACAATTCATTCCTCCTAGTTGGGCCCTGGAACGAAGAAAGACTTTATCCGTATGACTTCATTCTAACAGTGGGAAGAATGGCAATACGGGTGTCCATGGATGAGTTTACGTTTCTCGATGAGATGTACACTTGGTTAAAGTCAGATATCTAGATTGGATTGCAGCCAGTCAAACGACATGTAGCATAATGAACATATTTGGTGTTATGAATCCGATATAACAACAGTCTGTTCTTGGATACGATATTATTACTGGTTCTGCTCAGCGTGTTCTAAGGCGGACTCTTGTAGTGATCGGTACCTTTGTATGGGTTGATCTATGTCTCCTGCAGTGTGATATAATGAGAGACGTCCACAATCGTTCTCTAACAGTTTTAGGAACCCATTGACTTAGTCTTAAGAATTATTCAAATAACGTTTTTGTCCTGTTGGTAATCTTTTGGTGTAAGACGATGACATATTTGTACACTTTAACAATCGGAATTCACATTAGAAGACATTAAACAATGAAACACACATTTGATTTTGTCAACGCACGGACTTTTGTTTGTCGTCGTGACATGAGCGGTGTTAACTGTAAATTACAACACTTGGACGAGTTAATGGAATCCATATCTTTCTCACGGGCGTTCTTGTTAAGAAATCGTGCTTGCATGTTCAATTCTGATTTAACCTTTGGTGGTTTTACAAGTTCAAACATCTTAGAGGTATCACAAACCTTTCTGATTTGTTCCGGTGTGTTCTCAATTGGTGCCTCGTATTGTTTCAGTGTCTCGTTGGACCCACCGAAAATCAGCCAGTACCTGCTTTAGCCTCGCCAACTTCTACACGGGTAGTCCTGATGACACGGCCATTTCCTTTGCTTACTTAATCATTTGCGTAAATGTTTATTCGAAACCCGCAGAGAGATCTTTATCGATAGACTGATGCGATTGTAATTTCTCGCGTATTTTATCGCGCATCGGTATATATGGTTGCAGCCTACAAGAAGTTCCTGCATTAGTCGCTCTTGCAGACTCATAATTATTCAAACTTATATCTGTTCTATTCCTATATCCGGTATCGAGGATGCTATGTGATCATGATTGCAAGAAACCGTTGCGGGGTCAGCTGTGCGTTCGCAAATACGTTTCTCAGTTTGTTGAAATCCACTTCGCAGGAACACGATGTGATATGAATATTTCTAGACGTGAGTGAGTCTACCAGTTGAACAACGATAACATGTTCGCGATATCCCTGATCACCTTTAAAATCATTGTGTATTGTTGTTTATTATACATCAGAACGGGCTTATCTTGTTTCCTCTTGAAAAATACTTCTGCCGCTTATGCATGTTTCTCAAATAAGATTGTTGATGGTGCCATCGATGTCTTCCATGGCGGGTGTGCTTGTAATGTCAGAGATGAATTCAACTATATCCCAGCCATCAGCTGCACCGTTGTTTAAATATCGCAGTTGGTTATAAAATAGCTGGTCATCTGCGGTTGCTTATTTCATATGTAACGTTTTCCACCTGGCAAAATTCTAAAACCGAGGTCAAGTAAAAAATGAGTCTTATCTGATCCAGATAGACCAACGATTAACGCACGGGCAATGATTGGTAGTGTCTCGTTGTATTTGACCGTGATTGGGTCTTTCTTTGCGTTATGGTCAACTATTTGTCGCCGAGCTGTGCTCTCTCCTTAACCTGTGCTCAATTTCTTCACAGGCACTTGTTATAAAAATCTGCAATCTTATTATTGTTTGAAACTCAAGGAGCGTACGGTCACACTAGTCATGTACCAAGTTAGCACAACGTTGCCACAAAAAGCACATGTCTTGCAATGACCGTGACTTGTGCTTGTTGATGTACAAGAAATACAAGACAGTTGCTGACAAAGCATTTGTTGGGCAACATTTGGTCGCAGGTCATCGAAGGTCACTTTGCTGCAAAATCTCTGCTGAGAGTCCATCGGTAAAATACCCATGAGAGAAAAACTTAACAGGGTACAATTACTGTAGGCCTGGGACACGCCAAAATATCCGAAAGGATCCGATGATAACATAATCGAGGTAGATTGCGCCTGTTAAAAGCTCGATTTTAAGTATTTAAGCAAAGAATTAAATCAGGAGATATATAGCGGATCTCGCATTTATTGACGGATTCAACCAAATCAACACGATGACGATTGCAGTTGTCATGAACGTTGGTTCAAAACGATTGCGATGCTGGGTACGTTGGCAGTTGGCAGGAAATCTTTGGTCTGCCAACAATGAAATGTCCATAGCGGTTTAAAAAAATGGAATCATTGGATATGGCTACTGGAAGAATGCCACAGCTATCAACAAATTAGGTAATGCAGCTAACGTTAATAAAGATTATATATATATATATATATATATATATATATATATATATATATATATATATATATATATAAAATGTGTGTATGTATAAGTTTCATATCAAAAGCAGGAAATTTGTTCTCATCGTGAGTAGTAATGGAATTAACAGTTTTCCAGGCTTAAGGAGTTTTAAGATTTTTATTTTCTGTCAGGTAGCCTTAGTTTATTAGATAAGATTCATTGTGTTTTACGCGATTTGAACACCACGCGGTTCCCATGGCTCGCACGTTTTTATATGTCTGGCGCTGATTGTATCCGTTGGTGACGTTTTTGGTTAGCGATGGATGATAAAGACAAAGGCACTCGAGCCTCTCATCAATGTTTACCGAGAAATCCACTAGCAGAGAGTAAATAAGGAAATAAAGACCGTTATCAATATGTAAACCTACACAAGGCAGTAACAAAATGTAATAAATGTTCGCTGCGATCATTTATAACGTTTACGCGTAGTTTTTTTTTCTCCACAGGTGGCTATCTATGTTGATGCGGTCAAGCACCATAAGGACACACTTGCATCGGAGCTCGTTGATCATCGACAGTGTCATTATGTATTTAGGCTTTGTTATCTTCAATTGAACCACGTTGAAGTACTCAGCTATGGAGTTCTGGTACAAGTGACCGCTTTTAATTTTTGACAACCATGCGCGCGACGCAGCGGAACATTTCCTCAGACTCCAACTTCACATTTCTAACATGTAATTGGCTCAGGATTCGTTATTAAAATTATGAACTTCTAATTACGGATATTCGGCTGTCATCATATCGTTGCGGAATGCAGGGTATGTGGTCTTATGGGGAGGGGGATATTCTCTCCGCTCTGTCATAGAGCTGGCGGTGCTCTCGCTTTCCATGCTGCTAGAATAAAGGATGGCTACAATAAATTCTAAACAGATCGAGGCTTACATGTGATTTAAAGAAACTATTTTGCTCTTTGCGAGTATATGAATATTTTATTTATGCGTAGCAGCTTTTTCCATGTGGCTACCTGACATTGTTATACCTACTAATATATTGAATTTCGTCATCCACTTAATGACTGATACCCGTCATAAGTATCGTAATTCACGCTAAACAGTTCAAGCGAATGCAAATTTTGTTTCTCCAATTCCAAATATTTTAAGAATCCATTAATAAATTGCATGTTCTTTTTGTTCTTGTTCCTCAACTGTACATAAACTCTTGATCATATATAAGACCTCACTGTTTTCATTTCGCTCCATCCCTCCCCGGTATCATATTTAGCAATTTTCACCTAAGTTTCCTAGCACTCATTACACTGAAACTTTACAATGTTCAAGTAGTTTTTTTAGGTTTAGGTTAAGTAGAACCTTTTATCTATTCCAAAACAAATTTAATTTATATTAACTTCAATTTCAATCTCTTAAAATTAACTATAGCTATATCGATTTACCTGTAAGCTTGCTTGGCTTCCGTTTGTCTCGAGAGACGATGGAAAGCGCCCATGAAAGGTGTCCCAGGTTGTAGTTGTTCAGCGTCTTCTGTGACTATAAAACCCCATACGGGAGTGGCAATCCTTGCTACAGTTGCTAGACTAGAAGTTTGAGTCAGGTCTTGGATGGAACTGCATCCACTTCCTCTAAGATCTTTTCTCATCGGTGAGCTGTCATAACTTTTCCTCGCTGGCTTTCAGACCTGTGAACAGAGCATGTCGCCAGCTGGATGTGTCGAGGGCAAGCTCTTCCCAGGTGTTGACCTCGATCCCAAGAGCTTTCATATCCTGCTTGCAGACATCCTTGAAGCGAAGATGTGGCTGTCCGATTGATCTTCTGCCTGATGCAAGCTTAGAGTAGAGAAGGTCTTTGTGGATCCGGCCATCATCCATTCGACGCATATGGCCCAGCCATCTGATGAGACGTTGGCGGAGGAGTGAGACCATGCTGAAAATTTTGGCCTGTTGAAGCACCTCGTTGTTTGTCACACGATCGCTCCAGGTGATCCAGAGTATGCGACGGAGACAACGCATGTGAATGACACTCGGTCGTTTCTCCTCAGAGGCGTACAGGGTCCAAGTTTCGCTGGTGCACAGAAGAGTGCTAAGCACGCAGGCACGGTACACGCAGATCTTAGTGTTCAATGTCAACTTGCTGTTACTGCACACTCTCTGCGACAATCTAGATAGTGTTTTTGACGCCTCTCCAATTCGCTAGGTGATCTCGGCATCGCCTGAGAGGTTGTTGGTGATGGTAGAGCCAAGGTAAGTGAACTCACTGACTACTTCTAGTTTGTAGTTGTTGATGATTATGCAGGGAGGGTCTGCGTCCTGAGCCATCACGTTTTCTTCTTTAGACTGATTGTCAACACGAATTCATCAAATGCTATAGCAAAGCGAACCATCAGGCGTTGTAGTCCAGCTTCTGTGTGAGTGACTATAGCATCATCATCTGCAAAGAGCATGTCTCTAATGGTTGCTTTCCTTACTTTATTCATTGCCTTCAGTCGTGCCAGTTTGAACAGTCTGTCGTCTGAACGCGTATGCAGGTAGATCCCTTTTGTGGACGTCTCAAAGGCGTAATTAAGCAGGACAGCGAAGAAGATGCCAAAGAGCGTGAGGGCAAGGACACAGCCTTGTTTCACTCCGCTGTGGTTGTTGAATGGTTTGAACGATGAGCCATCATACTGCACTGTGCCTTTCATGTATTCATGGAAGGACTGGACCATGCTTAAGAGCTTTGGAGCGCATCCAATCTTCATCAGGATTTTGAAGAATCCGTCTCTGCTGACCAGATCGAATGCTTTAGTGAGGTATATAAAAGCCAGGAAGAGGGGTCTGTGTTGTTCCCTGCACTTCTCCTGCAGTTGCCTGATGGAGGAGATCATGTCGATTGTGGACCTCTCTGCGCGGAACCCACAATGAGGCTCTGGATACACTCTGTCGGCAAGCGTCTTACAGTCTGTTCAGAATGACTCTAGCGAAGACTTTACCCACGATGCTGAGAAGTGATATGCCCTTGTAGTTGTTGAAGTCACTTCTGTCGCCCTTGTTCTTATACAGGGTTCTGATGTTGGCGTCTCTCGTGTCCTGCGGCACTGCACCTTCATCGCAGAACTGTCAGAGAAGATCATAAAGGTGTGTGAACAGCCATCCTTTCCTGGGGCTTTACCTGTGGTCATTTAGTTCTGCCTCAGTAGGTTTCTCATCCAGTTTGGTCAAACAAGGGAGGTTTTCAATGGCGTTGAGGGCATCTTTGGTCACGTTATTCTCTCTGGAATACAGTTTGGAGTAGTACTCCACCCAGCGCTCCATCTGTTTGCCCTTGTCATGAATGATATCGCCTGCAGAAGACTTCAGTGGAGCTATCACTTTCTTCGTTGGATCCATTGCTTTCTTTGTGCCATTGTACATGCCTCTTATGTTTCCATTGTCTACTGCTGACTGGATGCTCTGACAGAGTAGAAGCCAATATTCATTGGCGCATTGCCGTGCTAACCTCTGCACCTTGCTTCTGGTAGACCTATATGCATGTAGTGTCCTCTCGCAGGGAGAACGCTTGCATTCCAGGTGGGAACTGCGACGTTATTCTATTGCTGGCTTGAGTGTGGCTGAATTGGCGTCAAACCAGTCATTGTTCCTTGTCTGCTTCTTACCAAAGATTCTTGTGGCAGCTCTGTACACAGTATATCTTATATTGTCCCATCTCCCTTTGGCACTGCCGTAGGGAGGTTCTGAACTGAACGCCTTGGAGAGGGCGTGAGTGAATTCCCTCAGCCTTGTCTAAATATGACGTCTTGCCCACATAAACGTGTGGTTTACCCATTTGCCCAGAGTGGTGGATCTTTTTTGGTTGAAGCTTAAATTTCCACCAGACTAGAGAGTGATCGCTGTCGCAGTCAGCGCTGTAGAATGTACGAGTAAGCTGCACACCATTCATGGCTGAATGTCTTGTGATAATCAAGTCCAGCCGATGCCAGTGTTTGGATCGGGGATGCCCTCCAAGACACTTTGTGCTGTGGTGTTGTCTGAAAAGATGAATTGGTGATGCTTAGGTTGTGGTACGAGCACATTTCTAGCAGACGTTGCCCGTTTTCATTCATCTTCCCAATGCCAAACTTGCCGAGACACAAAGGCCAGGAGTCGTGATCGGCACCCACCCTAGCGTTGAAGTCGCCCAGTAATATCAAGTTCTCTTTTTCTGGAATTTTGTCGATAAGCAAGTCGAGCTCGTTGTAAAACGCATTCTTGGTATCTGTGGTGGCACTGAGTGTGGGAGCGTAAACACTGATTAGATTA
This sequence comes from Potamilus streckersoni, assembly GCA_016746295.1. NCBI lineage: Eukaryota > Metazoa > Mollusca > Bivalvia > Unionida > Unionidae > Potamilus > Potamilus streckersoni. The sequence continues at coordinate 25,832 of JAEAOA010000093.1, read as the reverse complement.
ACTAGCTCGGTTGTGGTGTGGAGGCGAAGAGATAGCAGTCTTTCATTTCCTTGTTCGCAGGGTTCTATCATAGCCAGCAGAGAGTGTCTGACAGCAAAATAAACACCATACACCCTAACTTCGTCTGAGCTCTTTCCTTGCCTGAAGAACGTGTAGTTCTTTTCTCTGAGGGACCCAGAATCTGGTAGCCGTGTCTCTTGAAGTGAGGCGATATCGACATGGAGTCTTACGAGTTCGTCGTTGATGACTGAAGTCTATCGAACATCACTGATTGCCTGGAGATCATCTAAAAGCCCTGTCAGCATTGTCCGAACGTTCCAGGTACCTAGTCTCAGGATTATTGATTTCCTTGTTGCTTTTCTTTTCTTTTTTGCTTGGTGCTGTAGTTGCAGCCCGCTTGTCAGGTACTCACGTATCTTAAGCCCTGCGCACCCAGCAAGGCAGACGAGCTGTGGAGGGACGGCACCTTATTGGCTGGGGGCTGCCCAGCTTGAGACGGGTGATAGCTGTCCAATGAGATCTGTTGGTCTCTCCCACCGTCGGATGCAACCCCTGGCGTCCAACTCTACGCCAATCGAGTGGTGACTTATAACCGATAACTGTTGCTTCCCGTGTTGTGTCAAGGCTGTGAAGCGAAGCTGGAGTGTACTCTCCATGGCGCAAGCCTGGGCAAGGTTATATGGAGAATTAGCTGTTTCCCATGCAACTGTCTCCCCCTCTCCACGCAGCTGATGGATCCAAGGGAAAGGACAAGCTGGTACGTCATGGCACCAGCGACGTCGCAGGAGTTGCCGAGATGTCACTAAAAGCAGTGACAAATCGCCTTAGGGACTCCGTCTCCGGATTTTCTGTTGGGGTTTACTCCCTTAGCCTTTCCCATTTATGGGTATAGTCGCAAGGCAGCGAAGGTTTGAAGTCAGAGTTTACCTTCCCCTAGACGGGCTACCACCCAAGGTTAACTGGCCACATCTGCCGGAAGCATCTGGTTTTTAGGTGCCAGAAACTCGCCTGCCATCCCTTCTCCAGCTATTTTAATCAGGTTCCGCCGGGCTTAGTAGTTAAGCCACCCGTGATGGCCTGGAGCTGGATTTGGTTGTTAGAAGCTATTACAGACGCAAGTCATTGGGGGATTTCTATTTGAAGTGGGTGATTATCTCCCATATCCAACACCGGCGATAACAACCCTTGGAACCTTATCATCACAGTTTTAAATATGAGTTCATATAAGAGGGCAAGAATTTAGAAAATGATAAAATAGTCCAGTAGTAAGTGATACATACGGAAATTTTAAAGAAAGTGGAATAACCCTTTGCATATCGTAACACAAAGCGTGAATTTCAAAATAAGAATTAATTTCACTGTTGACTTGTAATTTGCTAATTTAATTTTAAATGAATGATTGTGTTTTCTGCGCTCTCATTGTCTAACCGTATACCTTCCTATTATATTTATTAAACTCATGATTGACTGGCAATACTTCGCGTTGCAAATATATTTACAATCTTGTATAGACGGATTATCTCCTTTTTGACAATATTTATGAAAAACGAATTATGATGCATTGAAACATTGCTTTTTTAAAGCTATATTAATTGTTTTCTTTACTTTGTAACTATCATCAGTTTTTACATCCAATATTTATTACATACCTGATATAGTTATCCTTTTGTATGTGCAGTTCCATATTTTGTATAGGACAGCGTGTTTCATATCACTTTGTATGATTCTGATTGGTTCAAAAAATCCCATGGATTTATTGTGAATCATTATCGCTACTGATTGGCTGCAATCGTGGGCAAACGTATTTAACGCCGCCTTCTGGAATCTTTTGTTTTCAATGAACATATTGGTGGTTATTTTTCAACTCGACTTGCGAAAGACAATTGAGGATAAATTATCGCTGCTGTCTGAATATAGACAATTTACCTGAACGGGGGTTTGTTATTTAACATATAGCAATATCATTATAAGATAAACGGTGTAAAAGCTCCAAGACAAAAAGACCAGCAAGAAGTAAAACTAAGTTTATTACCCTTTTGATAGCAGGTAGCGGCGTGGGTGGAGGAGGGCGGTATATCAATAAAATAGAAATAGAACTAACCCTGTGGTTTAAATGTTTTATTACTTACGTCTATAAACGCACCCTTGTTCACAGAAGAATGTGGACATACAACGGTATCCAAACTGATAGAACTATGTCCAACCACAGCATATTTACGCAGAAAGTATGTGATGTAAATCGTTCTTAGAAATAATTTTTTCACATCCTCTGTACAGTCTACTGTTTCAAATAAAAAAATGCAAATATTCGGTCGCAAATACTTTACAGTAAATATTGGAATTTCTACATCCAGTGATCATATTTCATAAGAAAATCGAAACAATGTGATGTTTAGTTGTGACTGATATTGTAGGGTTAACAAGTACTCTATGCATATTGTAAATTTTCTGTTGAAAAGCTTGACATTATTCAACTCGTTTCATAAATTCAATATTATATCATTATCCATTTGAGATCTTCTTTTCCATATGCACTTTGTTCTGCGTGATACCTGCTTTCAACAAGTTCAGAACTATATACTGAAGAGTAAATAGATTGACGTATATTTAAGCGGTTTCAGCCACTGTACAAATGCATTGAGTGTTTTGTTCGTTTATAGTATACATATTAGAGATATAATATACTATACTAAGTTTCAAGAAAGGATGAGAAAAAGAAATCTTTAGTTGCACATCGGAACCAATGACTGAAAACATTTATCACGAAACAGATATTTGGCCCGACGTAATACATTATTGTGCTCAAGATCTTTTAAAACCGCTTACAATGATACTGCATCCAGCATTTGAAAATTTAACCAAACATATAGCCGAAATTACACTGGACAGCTTAAACAGAATAATGGAGTATATATTCAAAACGTACGCCCAATCCCACCTCCAGTCATGTTCAACACAGACTAGATGATAATTGATATTTGGCACAATTCATACCTTTCATCGCAGATTTCACTAGAAAGCTAGCAAGTTTTTCTCGGAGAGAATTATTTTTATGGAATTGAACGGATGAATCAACTGCACATCAGCAATATGTCGTTGTTTAAATCTTTTCATTCAAATGCAATACCAAGAATAATACACGCTTATATAAAGGAAGATGGTTTTCTCATGAGTGTTTAGCAAATTGAGTTCCTGGCAATCTTCCCAGTGAAGCAGATATATCACAATAAATTTGTATTTGTTTGTGCCACATATTATACAATTGCCTGTAAGCGCACGCTTTTTATTAATTTTTGTTGTTGTTGTTGTTGTTGTTGCTTTTGTTGTTAATTCACTAGTGAGGAAGGATGTTCTGCATCCAGCACAATATAACTTCATATTATTTAATATATTTGTACAAAATGGATGCTACTGATTTATCAGCGACACGAATGCAGGAGCCAAACAAGCATCATGCAGCATTATCAAATTATATCAGAGCAATTATAATAGGTTTATCTGGGTCTGGTAATACGCAATTGTTGCTTAATCTGATAGCGAGATGGCTTAGGTGGGATAAAATGCATTTGGTGGCACCATCCGTAGATGATCAGAGATGCTACGATGTGCTAAAAGATTTCAATGAAAAAGCGATGTTGTTGGATGAAGACGAAGATGGTAATGATATTGTTGATTTTATCACCGATAATAATGAAGCTCCATCTGTGGACTTATCAATAATCTCGTTTTATATGATGATGTGATGCAGTACAAACAATCAGATCCAGCTGGGATATTTTCCCCGAGGCAGACACAAAAATAAAGATGTATTCTGTATTTCTTCAGTGATAACACAAATGTCTAAAGTAATAAAAGACAATTACAATACTTCAGTTATGTTTAATGGAGTCAATACTCATACTCTGCGAAACATTCCTCATATATATATATGGTTAAGTTCAAAAACTTCTTTTGAAAAGCACAAGGTAACCCACACGGATATATCACGATAAACATATCTGATCCTCTGTCCAGGTATGGTTTAGGACTCGATCAAATCGATGACTGCGAAACACAGCAGCAGGGAGGGCGACGACAAAAATTGAGTGAGCGTTTACATAAACAAACACGCCATAAAAGAAACCAAAATCACAAATATTTAAGAATAAAATAACATAAAAGAAATTTCGGAATTGAAGTTATTGACATTTATATTTTATTTTTTGTATGAAACTTTATCTTTCAGCGAAATAGACAATTCCATATATATATGTATATATATATATATATATATATATATATATATATATATATATATATATATATATATATATATATATATATATATATATATATATATATATACACAGAGAAAGAGAGAAAGAGAATATTTACTTTATAAACTGATACATGGATGGATTTGAAATGTGGTATGGACGGCTTCTTGTCCGATGCTAAACGTTTCCGAGTATTATTTTATTCATTCCGTACGGCTACTTAGAACCAACTACTTTTATTATATTTTCAGATCCTGGACTAGGCTCTGCGTGTTCGCAGAAGGACGAATGCTCTGAACCCAAATCTGTCTGTCACAATGGGACCTGTATATGTGGGACTGGATATTATGATATTAATGGTGTCAAAGTCATAGGTGGAACATGTACATCAAGTAAGTTTATACCATAGGTTCTAAAATCATGTTTGTCTTCAAAATGTTTACAATTACCAAGTTATATATATATATATATATATATATATATATATATATATATATATATGCGTGTGTGTGTGTTTGTATGTCTGTATGTCAGTAGGTGGATGACAAAATAATATTATTAAATCGGTGCTGAAATGGCACTGACCTACTTGACTAGTTTATAATTTACAGCCACATGCCTGTTCTGATATTGATGCTATATGTCATGGTGGATGATGCACTTTTGTTTACGGATACTATATCAATAATGGTGTCAAAATAGCAGGTGGAATATGAATACAAAAAAATACAGAACAATCGGGCAAAGTTCTAATATATTTCAAATGGGATGAGCAAAAATATGAGAATGAATAATTTGGTATTTTATAACTTCAGGAAAAATTCAACCATATACTACAACAATTAAAATTAAAGTCTGATGTTGGCAGCTTATAATTCAAAGCTGAATATATGGCATGAATCTTAAGATCCTTTGATTGTATAAGAAAGGTACTATTTTTCTGATTTGATAGCGTATATTTTTATACACATCTACACTATGCAAAATGCGCATACGGCTGATATAATCAACTATATTTGTTTGAGTGTATGCACCCAACCGCATGCTGCTCGAGGCAACGAATTTACCATTTTGCTCCAGATTGAGTGCATAAATGATGTTGTAGACTGAAAAGACTTCTTTTACACTGTTCATAAAAAGTAGACAGTATTCAAAAGATTCCACATTATGAACATTTTCTTTTCCGTACACTAAAAGAGTCATCAAAACGAAACACAATCTGAGAAAATTCACACGTTGTTTGTTAATGTGAAAGGCACTCGTGAAACAAACTCTGTGCTATATCATTTATTAAAGACTTGACAGCTCAGTTCAGGACTAAATGCACACAAATGCAGGTTGGACATGCAAACCTCATATTAGGAATATATGATAACATCTAAATTTGAGAAAGGAAAATATTCATTTTGCTTGTCCGGAAAAAATCTTTTTTGATTCTAGTGTCAGGATATTCAGAAACGTGATCGAATTAAATTGGTTTTTAAGCAAAAGGAATGCTTGAGTGTGCCAATAGATTGGATGGTCAGCAATGTTGCACTAAATTTCTTTTCCCATGTTGTAGATTTCCAAATAATTTATTTATGCATTCAAGGCTGCTCTCCAGAATCAATGTTTCTTACATTTTCAGAAGTCGGATTGGGATCCAGCTGTTCCCAGGCAGATGCATGTTCCGATACTAATGCTTTATGTAGTAATTCTGAATGCACATGTAGATCAGGGTTCTATGATGATAATGGTAGCAGCGATCAAGGTGGAATATGCCAACAGAGTAAGTTTACAATAGGTCTATAATTTCTAGACTCAACCTGGGAAAGTATGACATTTTAAGGCACAAATAAAGATTATACGCTTTTGAATCGTTTTCGTATATTATTCAACATGTCTTCTTGTTACAGATTCAGAATTCCACTATGTATAGCAAATTATAAAAGCACTAATGGCGTAATCGGTTCCAGATAAATTGAATTTAGTCCCTCCAAATGTTGCTGTAGTAATATTGTTCCAGTCAAAACGTATGTCGGTCATAGTGAATTATGATTTAGTTTACCAAAACGGCTGCATTGAATGGATACAAAATTATAATATTTATATACATGTGCATCGTAAACATGTGGTAGATGTGGGTTCAGGAACTTAAGAATCGACTGCAGACCAATTTACCTATCAGGCTCACACTAGGACATTTAGAACTTTTAGGAGTGTAGTCTGTGCTACAATTTGTAGTAAATGTATAAGATTGTTTCGGTAAATTAAAAAAGAAGTGAAGAATGTTATCTGCCTTAAGTGGATTGACACATTCTGTCCTGAAAATGAAGGTAAATGTTTCTTTCATCCGTCCGCATTTATCTTGGTGGAGAATGCAGACAATCTGATTCGTCCCTTAAAGGACGATCGCTTGCTTTCAGCATTTGACTGTCATTTCAAGGGCGAAGATATGCCATATATCTTAAGCTGATTTGTAGATAGCTCATATTCGGGTGAGTGTCATCACGAAATATACAAGTAGTCATATTTCATCTGAAAGTGCAAAAAATATGCTGCATTTCATAAATTTGTGGAACGAAAATATAAAAGGAATGTAATTAGTGCAATTGTTTTATTAAGTTCCATATCTCTCTTCTAATTTTGAAAAGTTAATCGTTAATCTATATTTTTGGATTCTTGTTTAGACTTTACAAATTCTTTACATTTACGTTTTGATTTTAAGTTTACATTTTTAATTTTAGTTTTCTAATTTTCTTGTCCAGATTTGTATAAGTTTTCCTTCCGAACATCGATATTTAGTGCAATTTTTTCAAATCTCTCTGACGTTTTTCATTGCCACTTTCTGGTTTCTAGTCTGACATTTACTTTCCTTTTTTAATTTAATTTGAGTTTTCGTTCTGAATTTCTGATTTAATTTTCGATTTGAATTGATTTTTCTATGTTTCTTTCAATTTCAGCACTTAATGTATCTTTTGCAATTTTAATGTTCGCTTTAGTGTACAGAAATTGATTTGGATGAAATTTTTGTGGCAAAGAAATTGTTTCGATAGAATCGGAGAACGTGAGAGGAAGAGATATGGAGACAGTGAAACAGAGAGAAGTGGACATAGTCTCATTCAACGGAGATTAAAAATGGGAAATCTAAATTAGCAACGCTAGCTCTTTCTCTCTGTTTCTCTGATACCGTATCTAAATTTGTGTCTGTATCTCACATAATGTCCTTACGTTGTACTATCACGCAAGCGTTGTAAGTGGTTTAAAACTTAATTCGACATTCGCAAACGTGAAACATATTGACTGACATTGATTGGATGAGATTTATGTTTCTAAGAGAATAAAGTTGTTCTAATACGGAAAAACAAGTCAGAAAGATAAAACAGTTCGTTTATGTTCTTATATGTATTATGATATAAACATTGATATTTCAGAAAATAATGATCATGTTGTTTAATTGAAACTATGTTCACATGTTTTTATTTCAGCTTATAAAAACGTTAAGAGCGAGTACATTAAGGTTACATAAACAGATAAAAACAGATACGTTACTTCTTTTCTTTCAAAAACTATATAGAGACCATACGAGGTTAGGCTTTTCACAATATGCTTCAAAACAAAACTGATAACGGCCTCCCGCAGGTAGTGTCCGTGTCTTTAATAATATACCTAACTTTCATAAAGGTCATGTATCGTCCTCAAAATGTATATATCACCTAACGTGTCGAGTTACGTGTATCCTAAAGGTCGCGATTTTCACGACCAGTGTCAATGCCAGTAAAGGGTCAGAGAATTTTATGGGGGAGGGCATACAATGTAAATGTGCAATGACCTTTCTATTGACTTACAGAATAATCAAAATACATTAAATTATGTCTTATCATATATCGTCTATAATAGACCAATATTGAATTTTAAAAGGATTTAAAGTAAAGAAAATTGGATATATTCTGCATACCGCAATTGCAATCTTTAATGTAACATTGATTCTCTCCCTGTTCTTGCTAACATTACTTTATATTATACTAAACCTTATGTTGAATAAATTAATAACGTTTTCGAACATAAACTACAAAGTAAAGCAAATATATTTGACCCATATACGGCAGGATAGTTCTAAGATTTTCTTAGATTGTAATGCCATCTTTTGCACTTTCGTTTTCATGTGCTATAGAGCGAAAAGTTTACATAATTTAAAGTTAAATTAATACGGTGCTCATACTTTGATGTTTATGTAGAACAGCAACGAGTGTTTCAGCTAATGATCAATGTGCAGATCATTGATAGTTAATGTATGATAAAGACTGAAAGTCTACTGCTTATTTAGCTTAAAGAAACGTGAAGATGAAAATCTCATATCTGTTTTGAAAAAAACAATTCATGTAACAACGCATCGCCGCGTTCACTCACTTGAAAATGTCTTCCACTTATTTTTGGTTCACTGCATATTTGGAAGAAATAATATTTATATTTTATGATAATTTAACTATTGCGTATCTGGAGTATTACATACATTTTTAGATAGCTATGGAAACATGAATCTTTTCTGGGACGAAATGTTGCTTCATGGGATAGTCACGCGATCAATATGTATGCTCAATCAACATTATGTGCAAGGTTCCAAATTGATGCGTTACCAAGGTGATTTACGGCATCTAGACATATGTCATACTTGTCACCATATGGAAAATTGCCATTGTTTTAGATAATTGTAATGAACTACTAATAGTCTCATAGTTAGATATATAGTAGCAATATATGTTGAACATAGGTCTTAAAATCACCATAGCGCATTTCAGAAAACATTTTATTCCATGCATTCGATTTGAATTTTGAAATTGACGTACAATATCATTTTCGGAGACTAATTAGAGAATACATTCTAATACAGAAATAAGTTTAAAGGACTATACAAAATTGCAAACATATAAACGCAGATCTATCAAAAGTGACAAAATTTGGTAATATTACGAATGTGTTATAATCAAGCTTTTGTGCAGACTTAACCAACAATTAAACATGGTTCATAACAATACAAATAATTATTAAACATATATATTTTATGTATAGCTTATACTAAAATGTTCACAACTGGAGGAAACTTATATCGCTTCTTCATTGTATACATTATCTAGATCCAAACACATAATGATAAGAGCTGTTATAGGTGAAAAGAATATGGAAATATGGATACGCTCAAAAACCTAGTTCACTGAAATTAATCAGGAAGTCAATACAGGCTAAACGGACTCATCTTTACAAGTCTTTGACATAATTTGACCAAGCTTGACAAAATTGGTACCTGCATAAAGAGCTCTATTGACCATTTAAATGTATTCATTCAGATTATTGAGAATGCAATTAACAAAGCATTTACAATATCATTCAATTAATTAACAGAGTCATCTTGTATTTGAAAGCAGTGATAGATGTTATTAGTGCTTTCTGGGATTCTCCCATAAACAGTAGCTGACATTTACAATTTAACCTCATTAGAGTAAAAAAAACAACACAAAAATGTCTTCATCTGTGTCATCAGCAAAGGTCAATAGCACTTAAATGTCCTGTTGTTTCTTTCAACAGCAGCTATTTCCCCAACATGAACTAGAATATCCATAGTAAAAGAGAAACACACTAATGTGCTTTGACATTCAAACAATTTAAGTTAATTTGTGGGTACACAAGTAACCTTCTTTTGAAATTCACATATTTTCAGTTCATGTAACACAATGTCAAAGTTAGCGCCAATCATAAATACAATTGCCTTGACAATAAACTTACAACTAAAACATTAAAGACGATAATACCAATGGATAAATGAGGGGAATAACAAAGGAAAATAATTAATTGACATGTTGAATCGCAATAGGGGAAAATATCCTCAGTTTTGACAATAAAACGGGCTAAATAGAGTCCTGGCTATATTTTATATAGGTAAATTATAAAATGTAGTAAATTAGTTATTTCGCCGTCATTGCGTTGGAAATCTAACATCATTTACGTTATTGTAGCGGAATTGATATCGTGAACTAGATTTACTTTCTAGAAATGAACATTGCCAAACAATTGTCATATGGTTTGAATTTATAAAGAACTTAATTTGGATTAAAAATTTTCCTTTAGCGATTCGGCTATGCACATCAATCCAGAGGCAACCGGTCACATGATTCAAGAGGCAAAAACTTTATCCAACCATTTTACTTGTGTTTTCGTTCATGGATGATGTTAAAGATTAAATGTCTTGTCTTAAACAGCTCCTAAAATTTAGACAATATTCAAAACATTGCTACATTGTGAATATTTGATTTCCCATTGACCAAAACATTCAGAAAAATGCAACACAATTTGAGACAGTTCATATACTATTTGGCAATGTGTACGGCAGCTGTGAACCACGAATATGGTACTATATCATGACTAAGAACGACATGCGCATTCATGCAAAATGGAAGTATACACCACATATTAATGATGTAAGACAAAATCACTTTGAAAAATAAGAAGCTCTCTGTTCTGTTAAAGACAAATCTTGTTAATGCCAGGACCAGGCTAATCAAAAAGGTGGTCTAATCAAAGTTTGGTTGAGGCAAAAGCAACACACGAATGCGGCTATGGATTGTATGATCAAATATGTTGCACTAATTCTTTTGACCCTATTAAAATAATTTAATTGAGCAATCAAGCCTTCTATCCCGAAACAATGTTTGTTCTATTTTTAGAAGTCGGATTGGGATCCAGATGTCTCCAAGAAGATGCATGTTCCGATGATAATTCTGTGTGCCATAGTCTTACATGCGCCTGTGCTTTAGGATACTATGATGATAATGGTAACAGCACCAAAGGTGGAACATGCCAACCAAGTAAGTGTACGTTAGGTTTATAACGTCTAGACTGAAGTTGTAAATTTATCATATGTAAAGGTGCAAATAAAGATTGCATGTGTTTCAATTGTTTTTGTATATTTACAAATAGGCTACTTCTTACAGTTTCGTAATTCTACCACCTATAGCAGATTATGTATTTTATGTCATGTGCAGTTCATGATAAGTCGATTGTACTCCCGTGCAATGTCGCTGTAGTAATATCATTCCAGTCAAAACATTTGTCTTGTCGGCTATCGTCAACTATAATTTAAATCTTTATCAATAGTTCAAGCTCCTCCTTGGGTTTTATTATGTTGTGTTACGCAAATAATGTTACATGTTTCATTAATTGAATATGTTAGTTTCGGGAAGATAGGTAAGTAGTGATGAATGTTATCGGCCGTCATTGAGAAGAAGCATTCAGTACTGAAAATGAAGACAAATGCAGTACTGAAAATGAAGATAAATGTTTCATGAACTTATCCTATCTCATTGGCATTGGAAGACAATGTAACAGTTCTGATTTGTCCCATTCATTGCATTCAGTATTCACAAAAGTCCTTTAAGAAGGAAAACAGACAACATAACCTAAGCCTATTAGTAGATGGCTCATATCCGGGTAAGTGCCATACAAAAATATAAGTAATTTTAGATCTGAAAGTGCAACTAATATGCTGAATTTCATAAACTTGCAGAAAGTAAGCACACTAGAAGCTTGTTTGGTGGCAAGGACTCGTAATCAGTAACATATAAAAGAGTGAAAACCAACAAATTTTGTATATTTTAATTAAAAAAATATTTCCCTATACAACAATTTATACATTGGTAAATAGGACTTACAGTCCGTGAATATAATCCAAAATTTGACCAAAAAAGTGAAAAAACACAAGTCCAATCACTAAATAGCCCTATAGGAATCCAGGCTCTAGTCCCGACAATGCACAAATATGGAGGGCGATGACGTCAGACGTATTCCAGTGAATGAATATCGACAAGTCCTCACTTGAATCACAGTCTTTGTTTCCAAATAATTCCAGAATAGACTTCCATGAATATATTTCAGAATTTTTTTATAGAAAAGTCAACTAGAGGAATAGATTATTAAATCCAAAAGTTAGACGATGATCAAGCAATCCTGGCAACGAATTATAAAAATACACACTGTTCCTTCAAGGTGTTAGAATGACTCTGAAAAAATGCGTGTTTAAAACTCAGACTTCAATTCAACTTTAGCATGATTGGTTATGTGGTCTCTTACTACACTAATTATTTTAGTACGTTCGCCAGTCAACCCACTTTCGCACCAATCATAAAATACTAGTTTACATACAATGATGACGCAAAGACTGTATGCCACTTGATATTGAACAATCATTTTAACTTACTGTTGACACTGTTTTCAGGGTAAGACGGACTAAATGATAATTATCACGTAACATATTTTCGTCTTGAAAAAACTAACTAAATTATATCTCATTATTGAACAAAGAATCCAAAATTCGAGAAAAATATTTGTTGCATCAAATGTAATGAAACAAAAATTAAATAAAAAGAATTTTAAACCTTACACACAAGCAATTTCTTCCAAAACGCGTAACAATCTAATTAGTTCAATAATCGATTGCAATGTTCTCTTCTCAAAAATCGCTGAACAAATATTATCGATATGAATTTCAAAGAAAGCATCATGGCGTGAGCTTTTTATAGAAATCAAAATGATTCTTATCATTTTTCACCTATTGCTCATGTTGACTTATTGAAATAAGCCAAATATGAATAAGACTTATATCCTAAGAAAACAATTACGATTTAAAATACGCTAAGGAACATAAAGCAAGTTAAATGGGATTACTTTATGGTTTGTGAAAAAGTTTTCTTCACGTTTCATAACCATGTCTTTGACATCGCACACACGTTATAAGAAGGTTGAAATTAGAAGAAAAACTATGGAATTATCCTAAATATCCCCACAACTCCATAACGAATATATAAATATTTTTGCAAGTACGTTGGCATTTGCTCATTTGTCTTCCAACAAGAAGCTATAAAAGTTTTAATATATTCTGTGTTCAACATAAATTTATAATTTATCAACGTCAAAAGGAAGAAATTCAGTTTTAGATAAAGATCATGTTTTCAAACAATTTGCAGACAATACTAACATGACATAAACCTTACGAAGTGCATTTTTCCCTCTTTCCTAAAATTGACAGAAAAACTTCAAAAGAATTAGTCAAACAGATATTAGTTTCACTCAGCAAGCTTTCAGAGACAGGATTCTAGCTTTCAACAGTGTTAAGGTCTCATGCACATTAGTCCAAACTCAAAACGCTAGGCTTCTCATACTTTTATTATACTCAAAAGCTGCATTTTAGTATGTAAAATGAAACCAGAATAGTGTGTGAAATCGGAAAAGTTGGAGCTCCCTGTTTTGTAACTCTATTAAACACCATAATAATTTTGGGCAGACCTGCTTTACTGGTTCTATAATTTGCAATATATTTCAATTTACTTGAGTCTGATATGTTCAACTAACCTCTTTGTTTTTTTTCTCAGTGGTCGGATTAGGATCCAGCTGCATTCTGCCAGATGCCTGCTTTGGTATTAATACTAAGTGTAGTGGTGGAAGATGTACTTGTGCGCCTTGGTACTATGACAATAATGGTGTCAACATAGCTGGTGGGCTATGTTTCAAGAGTACGTTTGCGAAAAAGCTATAACATTCAAGATTGTGTCTTAAAAGCAATCCCCACAGGATAAACAAAATAAAAGGAATTTATGTGTAATATAATGTGCGTATTTAATATAATAAAACTAATGTAGTAGTAAGGGAGAAAACCATTGCTAATAATGAAGATTTCGAGTTAGATATATAAATTTTCCTTATACATTTCAATATTTTAAACAACTATCAACAATACGCAATTGCTCTGTTAACGTTCGCTGGGCTCGAAATCGCACTTTTGCTCATCTTAAGAAAATGATAATTGAATTAGATTAGGAAAGTGAATATAAATTTACCGATTGATCAAATTGCTAATCAAACAATAGTACGAAAATAATTTCCGGACAGTTTACAGTTCTGTCATTCCTTCTACACAAATGGGTGTCTCATTTCAACCTTGAAACATGCAGTGAAAATACAGAATAATGGGGCAAAATTCCAAAATATTTCAAATGGGATAAGCATCATTAAGAGAAGAATATAAGAAATTGGTATTTGATAACCTCAGGAAAGATTGAGTCATATACAGCAAAAAATAAAACTAAAGTCAGACGTTGGCAGGTTGTAATTTAGACCCTAGTATATGAAATGAATCGGAAGGTCTTTTGTATGTATAAGAAAGGGATAATAATGACGTGAAAGAGTATATTTGCCTACTTATCTAAATGATACAAGAGGCAGGATACGCATAAGGGAGATATAATCAGTTTTATTTGTTTATTACATAGGTGCTTGTGCCATATAGTCTTGATAGGCAACCATTGTTAGTCTCAGTTACTATATTCCTCACCATTTCGAAAGATCATCAATGATTTTTGGTCATGTTTGGTAGAGATCATTGTTGAACAAAGTCCTTAAATTTATATGCAAATGATCCCGATTAGTCAGCAAATACTATCACCTCTACTGTAACAGGAACTTTTATAAACTGCGTATTATTTCAATAATCTGTCTTTATTTCCTGTAATTGATACGGACACCATTCTAACACTAAGTGATATTAGATTTGTACCGACAATCCGAATCAGCTATAAATTATGACCACATGCGAATTATATAAATACAATGCTTACGCATGAACTTCCCAAATACTAATGGATGGTATTTAACGCATTTCTTTATCTAAAGTTTCCTGAATTCTACAATACTAACGTTTGTAATAACACTGCAGATGTTTCCTTCGGGTTTTACTGTATTACTAAACATGAAAGGAGATTTAAGCCTCCTCAACATTACAAATGCCCGGTATAGCTCCACGAGATGAGACAAAACAGAATCATGTTATAAACGTCAGCCAAATGTGCATCAGCAATTTTGATAGATCAGTGAAAATGGTAAATCTAACTAAAATTAACACTCAGTGACATTACATTTCTACTGACAATGCGAAACCGTTACAACATATGACCGACGGAGAAGGATATAAATACAATGATTACGTATGAACTTCCTGATACAAATGGATGGAATTTAACGCACTTATTGAACAAAAGCTTCCTGAAAACTGCAATCTAACGTTTGTAGTATCAAAATAACAGGTGGACGTTATTACTAAACGGAAAACGTACCTAAAGCTGGCTCGACATTACAACGCCTCGGTATCGTTTCACCGAATGAGAAAAAAACAGTACCATGTCAAAAAAGTCTGCCAAATTTGCATCTGCGATTTTGACAGTTAAGAGAAAATGGGAAATCTAACTAGAATTAGGACCAAAAACTGTTAACTTTTCAGTACAGTAAGGAAACTATTTGCATTTCGTCACTTTAGACAAAATTGTTGACAGTATATAAAACTTTGGCTACTGATATAGCCCAGCAGTTTGCTTTCACATATATGGAATCGTCCAGTTCGACCAGAGGTTAATAATATTGTAGATCATTGGCGGCACAGATACAATGGTATCTTATGTATCACCGACAGGCAGTGATAGCTCAACCTTTTCTTGCCTAATTTCAATAGCTTGGTTTCACTTGAGGATTTAGGATGGCACCTGTGTTAACATTTACATCTACAAGAATGAACTGCAGCCAAAACTACGTTTCCTTCCCTAACAAAACTTTCTCTGCATATATTTACGTATAATTAAACATAGTGTCTTGTTCGAAAACTTCGGCAATCTCGGAAAGCACTTTTAATTACACTGAAAATGAAACATCAACAATCCATTGTAAGCACCATCGTATTAAATAAAGAAATCCATCTTTGTAATTATATCCCAATGGCTGCCATGAATGTTCGATATGAATTCATATATAAGATATAGATAATTTATATTGCCCCGATAAATTCATGCAGCGATAACGATATTCTCTTTCACAATAGCGACTCCGAAATCTGTACATCATATTTGTGTTACATTTGTCTCACAAACTCAAAAAACAGTTCTGAAAAATGCAGCTAACATTTGGACCTGAAGAGCTCTCCAATTTGTAAAAACGATGCGCTAGCAATATCAAATATGACCGATATTATTTCAAATAATTTATTCCTACAGCGTTCCGGATTGAATGAAACTAATTCGACTTTCAGAAAAGTAATCTAATTAAAGTTTTGTTGAGGCTAAAGCATCGCACGAATGAGGCTATGGATTGCATGATTAAATATATTGCACTAATTCCCTTGATCCATGTCAAAAGTTTGTAAAATAATTTATTTCAGCGTTCAAGGCTTCTCTCCCAAACAATGTTTTTTCTATTTTTAGAAGTCGGATTGGGATCCAGATGTCGCCAAGAAGGTGCATGTTCCGATATTAATTCGGTGTGCAGTAGTTTTATATGCACTTGTGCTTTAGGATACTATGATGATAATGGTAACAGCACCAAAGGTGGAACATGCCAACCGAGTAAGTGTATATAACGGTTTATAACTTCTAGACTGAAGTTAGAAATTTACCATATTTTCAGGTGCAAATGAAGATTGTATATTTTTCAATTGTTTTCGTATATTTTGCAACATGCCTTCTTCTTACAAATTCGAAATTCTACTTCATATAGCAGATTTTGTCTTTGTGTCATATTCAGCTCCAGATAAGTCGATTGTATGCCCGT
The DNA here is from genome assembly GCA_016746295.1 of Potamilus streckersoni. Taxonomy (NCBI): domain Eukaryota; kingdom Metazoa; phylum Mollusca; class Bivalvia; order Unionida; family Unionidae; genus Potamilus; species Potamilus streckersoni. The sequence continues at coordinate 8,961 of JAEAOA010000093.1, read as the reverse complement.
GCAATGTCGCTGTAGTAATATCGTTCCAGTCAAACTATTTGTACTGTTATCAAAATTTCAAGCTCAGTCTTGGACTTTTATGACGTTGTGTATCGCAATTAATGCTACATGTTTCATTAATCGAATATGATTGTTTCGGAAAGATCGCTATGCAGTGACGAAGTTTATCGGCCTTCATTGGAATGAAGCATTCCGTTCTGAAAATGAAGGAAAATGTTTCTTGAACTTATCCTATATCATTGGCATTGGAAAACAATGTAAACCTTGCGATTCGTCCCATTCATTACGATCACTTGCATTCCTTTTTCACAAAAGATCCTTCAAGAAGGAAAACATGTCACATAACCGAAGCCGATTAGTAGATAGCTCATATCCTGGTAAGTGCCGTACAAAAAGATAAATAGTCATGGGAGATCTGAAAGTGCAACTAATGTGATGAATTCTATAAACTTGCAGAAGGTAAGTACACAGGAACCTAATTAGTGGAATAATCGATTGCAATGTCCTCTTCTCGAAACTCGCTGAACACATATACTCAAACTGAATTTAAAAGGAAGCATCATGACATAAGGTTTTCATGGAAACCAAACTGATCCTTATTCTTTTTCAACTGTCGTTATGTTTGACGTATTTAAATATTCCATCCATGTATAACAATTACATCATGCGTAAACAATTATGACTTAAAATACATTAAGAAACATAAAGCAAGTAAAATGGGATTACTTTATCATTTGTGAGCAACATTTATTCGCGGTTTATTGCTATCTTATTTACCTGTCAAAAACGTTATATTATGCATTTGTATACGTAAGCTCATGTTAAACAACAAAACAATGGAACTATTCTAAATATCTCCACAACTCCTTAGCCAATATTTAAATATGTTTGCAACTGCATTGGCATTTGTTCATTTTTCCAACAAGAAGATAAGAAAAGTATTAATGTCTTCTGCGTTTAAGATAAAGTTATAATTTATCAAAGTCATTAGTAAGTAATTCATTCTTAAAGATTATATATGTTCAAACATATTTTAGGCAATACTAAGAGGACATGTACATTCTGAATCGCATATTGCCCTCTTCCCTCAAACTGACAATCAAAGTTGAAACGAATTAGTCAAACTGAAACATTTCTTTCAGTCAGCAAGCACCCGGAAATAGAATTCTTGCTTGAAACAGCGTCAACAAAGTCTCAACCACATTATTCCAAACTCAAAACGCTAAACTTAAAACGCTAAACTTCCCATTCTTTTTTATACTCAAAACCAGGTTCGTAGTATGTCAACTGAAAAACAGAATAGCGTGTAAAATCGGAAATGTTGGAGTTCACTGTTTTGTTACATCTAATAAATGCCATAATAAAATTGGGCTGACCTGCTTCACTGGTTTTATAAATTGAAACAAAATTGAATTTACTTGAGTCTGATATGTCCAACCAACTTCTTTCCTCTTTTTTCAGAGGTCAGATTAGGATCCAGTTGCATTCTAAAAGATGCCTGTGCTGGTGCTATCTGTAATGGTGGAAGATGTACATGTGAGTCTGGATACTATGACAGTAATGGTGTTAACACAACTGGTGGACTATGTATAGAGAGTACGTTTGCGAGAGAGTTACAACGATCTTGACTGTGTCATAAAAACAACGCACGCTAAATCAACCAAATTATTGGCGTTTCTTGGAAATATAATGGGCATAATTAATATAACAAAATTTATACTAGTTATAAAGAAGAAATCCATGTTAATAATTAAGCCTCCTAGTTTGTACTCCTCTTAAAAGAAAATAATAATATTTGAAAAAGATGAAGAAAGTAAATATGGAATTACCGACTGAAGAATTGCTAATTAAACAATAGTACAAAAAAAATTGCCTAACTGTGTACAGTTCTATCATTCCTTCTACAACAATGTGTGTCTAATTTGAACTTGTAAAATGCAGTAAAAATACAGAACAATGAGGAAAAATTCTAAGATATTTTAATTCTGATGCGCATCAGTATGAGAGGAATAGAAGAATTTTGTATAATATAACTTCAGGAAAGACTGAGTCATATATAATAAAAAGTAAAATTATAATTGATCGTTGACTGGTTGTAATTCATACCCAATATTTGACATGAATTGGAATGTCCTTTGTATAATCAGAAAGTAATAATAATGGTGTGACAAGTCTAGTTTTTACAAGAGGCAATATCAATAAGATAGATATAATTGTTTTGTTTGTTTCTACCAATTGGCATGCTGAACTGTCCAATATATCAGATAGTAAATTAGTTCTTTGATGAACTGTGTGGTGGATGTTCTTGCTTTATGCTTACAAATATACTTTGCTCTACACATCAATATTTCGTACGGTTTAATTTTGTTTAAAACTTAAATTGGATTGCAAACTTTTCCTTGAGGGTTTCGCCTATGAAAGTAGCGCCAAATCCACCCTTTCTCATATTTCAAGAAGCAACAAATTTACGGAATCATTTCGCTCCTACTTCCGTGTTTTTGATGATGTTGCAAGCTACAGCATCTTGTCTTAAACTGTTCATGAAAGTGAGACAGCATTCAAACCATTCATAGTATGAATATATTTTTCCGTACACTAAAACATTCATAAACATGCAACACAAGCAGAGAAAATCACACATTGTTTGGCAATCTTAAAGGCAGCTGGGAACCACAAATTCGGTACTATATCATATATAAAGTCTTCGTTTTAGCACAATTCAGAACTAAACGCGCATTAAAGCAAGTTGAAAGTACAAACCTCTTATTAATTCTCCAAGATAAACTATACGGGTCACTGATTTTGGAAGGTAAGAAGCTCATAACAATCCTAAAGTATACTTTAGGCTAGGGCCTGGAGAGTCAAAAAAGTGATCTAATTAATGTTTGCTTGATGCGTTTGCAACGCACAAATATAGCTATGTATCATATGGTTAACAAACTTCCACTGATTGTTTCGGCTCATGTTATAGGCTAGCAAATATTTTGCTTGTACTTTCAAGGCTGCTGTCTCGAATGAATTTTAGTTCTATTTTCAGGAGTCGGATTGGGATCCAGCTGTCCTCAGGCAGACGCATGTTCCGATATTAATTCTGTATGCAGTAGTAGTGCTGTGTGTACCTGTGTTTCTGGGTTCTATGACGATAATGGTAACAGTACCAAAGGTGGAACATGCCAACCGAGTAAGTTTACGTTGGATGTATTACATCAAGATAAACGTTGCAGTTTATCACATATTTAAAAGCCAATCAAAATTGTATATTTTTTCATCGTTTTTGGTTTACTTTACAATACGCCTTCTTCTTACAGATTCGGAATTAAACTATGCATAGTAGATTATGTCTCTGTATCTTATTCACTTCCAGATAATTCCAATCTACTCCCATCAATTGTCACTGTAATAATATCATCCCTTCCAAAACATTTGTCTTGTCGGCTATCGTGAACTGTGATATACATATTTGATCAAAACGCTGGCATTAATTGAGCAGGAGATTATTATCATATTTTCTATGCAGGAACATTATAACTCTGTGGTTTATATGGGTGAACGGACTTCGGAACCAAATAGATATATATGACCAAACTTTTATGCTCGATCTACATATCATGCTACATAGTATGGCATAGTTAGTGATGCATGTGTCATTAACTGGATATTTTAGTTTCGGAAAATAACTAAGCAGTGACGGATGTTATCGGCCCTTATTGGAATTACGAATTCAGTCCATAAAATAAAGGCAAATGATTCTTAAACTCATCCTAACAATGCAAAACTTGCGGTTTGTCCAATTCAGTACGATCATTTGCATTCAGTATTTCACATAGTTCTTAGGTGAAATCATAAAACATAACATACGCCTAATTGTAGATAGCTGATATGCAGGTGAGTGCCAAACAAAAGATAAATGGTCATACTAGATCTGAAAGTGCATCTAATGTGCTGAATTCCATAACCTTGTGGAATTAAAATACATATGTAATCTAATTTGTGTAATAATCGAATCAAATGTCCTCTCTTCAAAACTAGCTGAACGAATATTCACAACATAAATTTGAAAGCATGTATAAAAGTATGGGCGTTTAATAGAAATCCAAATAATCCTTATCCAGCTTCTGTTTGTATAATTCATCATACTATGCTAGATTTCGTTTTCAACTGCCGATCCTTTTGACTTATACAAATATGTTAACTAGGAATGATACTTATGTCATAAGAAAACAATTACGACTATAAGGAATTTTAAGAAAAATAAAGCAAGGAAAATATGCTTAATTTACAGTTTGTGAACAACCAGTTTTCGAGTTTCATAATAATATATAAAAGTTGACAGAGAAACGGTAAAAAAGAGTCCAATTGAGGCGTTTTATTGACTCAGCAATCCAGCAGACACTGACACTTCTTGGCAAGTGTCAAGAAAGGATTATCCACCTTAGTCCAAACTCAAACGTCTACGCTTGTACTGTTAGCTGATCACTTCAAACTACTTTCTTAGTATATCAAATGAAACCGCAAGAGTGCATGAAAGCTATCGATGTTCTCAGAGTAGTGAGAGAATCTGACGTTTATGCTAATATAAATGTCGTCCTCAACGGACATAGAATCTTTATTTAATCCTAACATTACTTTGGATGTTTTCCTGTCCAGCAAAAACAACTAGATACGAAAACAAATGGAATACCTAACTTTGGCATTAAAATACTATCCAACATCGACAAAACAAACATATAAATTTAAAAACTCGAAAAGATGTCGTTTCTATAACACATAATGGTTACTTAACAAGGCACGGCACTTTACAAGCTACAATCTAAGACAAAATCTTCCATTTTGCATACTTCTTATAAGGAACTCGTCAAAAAATTCACTAAGTACACAAGAAATTGCAGATGGGTCAAATGATAAGGAAAAGGCTCCGGCAGCCTTCATTGTGGTATTCACAGTTCAAAACTTCCCTTGCCAGATGTTACAACGATATTTTAAGTCGAAATTAGGGATTTATGGTCATGCAAAATAAAATAAAGTTAATATGTCTTAAGCACCATTATTTACCCTTATTCACTATTAGTGCATCCACCAATAAATAATAGGTATTTGGAAAATCCTTAACACACTAATGTGCAATTCAATTATCCCGAGCTGTGTACCTCTCATTATATATTATAAACTTTGGTTACCCCTTGGCATCGGTATTGAAAAGCAATGAATAAGTAGTCCAAACTCCACAACCATCTGATTTGAAAATACCATATATTGATTTTAATTCTTGTGTGTGGCAAACATCGTTAGAAAGGAAGTAGTTGGCATCATCGAATGAAGATGTGAATAACAAACTCCAGGACGATCCAATCAATCCCAAAGCATTCTCCTTCTTCCCATACATAGATCGATATGGCCGAGGTAGTAACTGCAAGAATTATATTTATGCTTTGTGCTTGAGCAGCAGGGAGGGCGAACCCTACAAAATTTTGCGACAAAATCGATTAAAGCCTCAGAATGCCAAATGGAGCCTTCCTACGAAATCTCATATTTTAACCCCCCCAAAAAAATAAAGACCCCATTTTACAAATGGAGCCGTAGCGATTTTGTCGTGAATATATTGTCATAACCACCCTCAAATTGCTGCCAATAATTGCTATCATCTACGTCGCAAATATGTTGTCATAACCCTCCCTGCTGCTAAAAGGATTTCAGGGTTAATACAAATGATTTAACTAAATATTTGATCAAGTCCAATACGATATCGTGACCGAGGGTCGTGTAAATTTATTGTTATAAATCCATGTAGGACTGACTGAGCATGACTAAAGTAATTTTTGAATCCATTGAAGTCCATATCGGAACACCATGTCTGCCAAATATTTCGTAGCGTATGTGTATCAACACCGTTGAATACAGCAAGAATATTGCAGTTATCGCGAATCACTTTTGGAATTTGAGTGTAGCGTTGAGTGACATATATCACGACAGTGTTTTTATGCCTACCTCGTGAAAATATTCTAGCAGGGTTCTTTTGATTATCTAACATCACATCATCGTACACTACAAGATTGTTTATGTCTCCATCGAGATCTTCTACTGATGGTGCATCATTAATATCAGTAATAAAGTCAATTACACTTTCACCTTTAATTTCTGATGCATTTTCATTATAATCTTTTAGCACTTCATAGCACCGTTGATCATCTACGGATGGTGCAACTAAATATAATTTATCCCACTTCATAAATCGCATTATCAAATTAAGCAGCAATTGTGTTTTACCCGATCCAGATGGTCCGATTATAATGGCACAGACAGAATTCAGAAACGCTGCGTGGTGTTTCACCGGTTCTCTTCTTTTAGTCGCTGCAAAATCAATTATATTCATAACCCTATATATAAATTATGGATCTATATTGTGTTAAATGTAAACAGCGTACTGATACAACCGATCAGACAACCATTACAACTGAAAACAATAGACTAGCGCTTACTGGTAAGTGTGTAACATGTGGTACAAAAAAATTTTGATTTTTAAAAAAAAGCAACTCGGAGGTTATATTGCCGCAAAACTTGGAAAACTCCACGGAACCCCATGGGCAAAATACCCCGGAGAAAAACACCTTCCAGGATATAGTTAATGTGGTCCCGGAACGAGATTAGATATCAGACTTGATGATCAAAATGAGCCCCGGCCTGGTGAGTATCCGATAAATGCTATTGATAAGGCATGTCATGCTCATGATGTTGCATATAAAAGCAATAATTTGCAACAAAGACATCTCGCAGATGTAAAATTAATTCATGCGTTAAATGCTATTCCCGATAAATCCTTCAAAGAAAAATTGGCTTCATGGTTGGTCAAATCAGCTATGAAAGGCAAATTGGTGTTAGGTGCTGATAATTAAAAACACTAGTGTTTTTATAGTATGGAATCTATTTATTATTCTCCGAAAGGTTACTGGAAGGGTAAAGCATCAATTAGTAAACTCGCTAACGCTGCAAAAGTGAAAAAGTCCACTGCGGAAAATTGGTTATCCAAACAAGCTATATGGCAAATTTATCTACCACCACCTAAATAAATTAATTATTCTCATTTTGATGTTACCGTACCCAATGAAGTTCATCAGGCTGATTTATTGTTTTTACCACATGACCATGGTTACAAATACGCGCAAACTGTAGTTGATTTTGCGAGTCGATTTAAACAGGCAGAACCATTGAAGACAAAGTCAGCTTCTGAAGTCGTTTCTGCATTTGAAAGGATTTATAGACGAGGTCCTCTAAGATCGCCAAATCTATTACAAGTTGATCCTGGCAAAGAGTTTCAAGGTGCTGTTCTATCAATAATGAAAACTCATAATGTTACAATACGACGGGGACATACTGCGTTACATCGTGATCAGGCAATTGTAGAACGATTTAATCGAACCCTTGCAGAACGGTTATTTGGATATCAATATGCAAAAGAATTCATCCAAGAAAAACGATCTCGTGAATGGGTCCAAAGGTTACCGAGTGTAGTTGCAGCGTTAAAGAACGAGATTACTCGAACTATTAATATAAAACCAAATGTTGCAATAAAAAAATATATACCAGAAGAACCAAAGAGGGTTAGCACTCAGCCACTTCTCAGTGATGTTACTGTGAGGTATTTATACGAACCAGGAGAACTTGAAGGTGGTAAAAGAAGAGCTACTGATCCTATATGGAGTGTTATTACGCATAAAATTTCAACCATAACGCGATCAACTGGTAGAACTCCAATCTACAGATTGGATTCAACTGCACCACAGCGTGGTTTTACACGCGAAGAACTACAAGTCATTCCGGACGATACTCAATTACCGCCATTTGGTCTTAACTAGCTCCGTTACGTCTATTACACTCAAGACAGGTCAACATCACATTGTTTCTGACATGACCAAGACTGTTATTTTTTCTGTCTACGGTGAATTGTCGAGGGTCTTTATCCGAATACTGCCAGTGCATTATACATTTGCAACTGGCGCAGTGATTATTCTGTTGTTCTTTTAATGCGATTATTACTTCAGCATCAATATCAAATTCTCGTTGTTTTTTTTGTCCTTCTGTTTTTAACCAGAGAGTTTTTTTATTAATGATGCTAATATCAGTGCTATCATCGTTTGTATTAAAATCATCATCGAAAACAATCCTTCGTAGTTGATTTATTCGTCGTACTCTGGACACTGCGAGATAGACTAAATTTGACCATTCAATGCGATTATCAACTATCCAAACAATTGTATCCGTGATGGTCAATCCTTGTGACGAGTGTATTGTTGTTACATAACCAAGCGTCCATGGTGATTTATCAGCGCATAATGCATCTTTAACAGCATTGTATCAACTAGCACAATATCATTTAACACTAGAATCTGTTTCTCCATCTGGCCTGGAATTTCAACTTCAATATTCTGCTTTCGTGTATCCAATGGTCTATAACACAACGATACTGGAAACGTTGGGAATTTTTTCTTGTGTAGCTCAAACAACTTTTTCTGAAGTGCGTCTCTGACTATCTTTCTACTTGCTACTACAAAATCATTTGGTCTCCATGTTTCCCAAAAATCATTCATAGGCGTTTCAGAAATTATTTCACGCACTACTTCACATTGAATTCTATCGTTTTGTAATCTAATTAGTTTTTTAAACTCACGTAACTGCTCATAGAGTGCTCTATAGTCAGTATCAATTTCTTCGTAATAATCAACAAATCCTTTTAACCAATTATGTGGACTTCTACCAACAAATGGTGGTGGTTGACCATGGTCGCCGCACAATATAACTTTTGTATTATTTTGCAATAACCAATCAAGAAACATTTTTAATACATCTTCTGAAACAGTACATGCTTCATCCCAAATAATAACCGAAGGAATACATTTCTCACCCATTCGCTCAGGAGTCCAAGCATCGCCCTTGTATCGAAAAAAACTATGATACGTGCAAGCTTCA